>BRDA01006028.1:70124-86896 GCA_036984385.1 Crenuchus spilurus | reverse complement strand
GGGGGGGAGGGGATCAGCCAGTTTGGAGCAGCAGTGGAAGGGAGTGTGGGGGTCATGGAAGATGCAGGGATGGGAGGGGCTAAAACTAGGTGGGCACTAAGCATGGAGACACCTCGTTTTAAAGGAGTTCAGCCCTAAACTTCATCTCCACAGCAGGAAGCAATTCTAAAGGGCCACAAGACGTTTACCGGTGCAGCTCAAAACACTAAAATGTGATAAACAGTCAAATTTCATAGATTTTATATTCAGTACATTCAGATTCATATATGAAGGGAGCTATTTCAAGCCTTTCTTGTTTTAATGATCAGCCGTGGCCTGCTGGTTAGGGTCTTGTGACCAGAAAGTTGCCGGATCGATTCCTGGTCCAATCTGTCAGGGAAAGGTTTTACATGTAGATGGAGGTAAATAGCTTATTAAATGATATGCTAATGTATTGTGTGACATGAGAATCAACTGTAAATGTGGCATTTAGTGGTGCGTTTGGAGATGGTGCCAGTCACAATGGCTCCCAAAACACAAAAGCAGTCAGAGTGTAGGAAAGACAAAAGAGAAGCGTTACACACAAAGAGCCAAGCAGGGCGTACTCAGAAAACGGGTCCTTCTGCCACCTGGTTTGAAGGTCACTCTCTCCGACCCACAGCTGAACTTTACACAGCCTGTGGCACAAAAAGAAGGAACAGAGAGAGAGAGAGAAAGAAAGAAAGAGAGAGGTACAGAAAAAAAGAGAAAGGAGACGTACACAGATACACAGTAAGAATGGAAACAGAGGTCAGTAAGCCATGAGAGAGCGAGAGCGAGAGAGAGAGAGAGCGCCGGAGAGAGAGCGCGAGAGAGAGCGCCGGAGAGAGAGCGCCGGAGAGAGAGCGCCGGAGAGAGAGCGCGAGAGAGAGAAAGCGCCGGAGAGAGAGCGCGAGAGAGAGAAAGCGCGAGAGAGAGAGAGCAAGAGAGAGAGAGAGCGCGAGAGAGAGAGAGCGCGAGAGAGAGAGCGCGCGAGAGAGAGAGAGCGCGAGAGAGAGCGCGCGAGAGAGAGAGAGCGCGAGAGAGAGAGAGCGCGAGAGAGAGCGCCGGAGAGAGAGCGCGCGAGAGAGAGCGCCGGAGAGCGCGCGAGAGAGAGCGCCGGAGAGCGCGCGAGAGAGAGCGCGCGAGAGAGAGCGTGCGAGAGAGAGCGCGCGAGAGAGAGCGCGCGAGAGAGAGCGCGCGAGAGAGAGCGCGCGAGACAGCGCGAGAGAGCCACCTCAAAAAAAATCGCAATTTCGTGAAAAGCTCATTGTTGTTCATCAGATAAACTGTGCTTTTTTACAGTCATATCAGACCATTACGACCACCCTGGGATGGCATGTGCCTGGGTTTGTTGCACATATAAATAAGTGAGCACACCAGTCAGTTGTAGCAGAGCGTAAAATCATCATCATCATCATCATGTGCAGATGTGAGTGATGTCCAGTAGGGTGCGAGGTTAAACGTGGTGGTAGAATCTCAGAAACTGCTGACTCTGTGGGATGCCGTAGTGAGGGTGTACTGAGAATGGACTTCTTGTTCATCGTGTGTCAGTCAACAGCCCCCCTATGCCAACAACTCCAGTGAGCGGTACAGAGCAATCGACACAACAATGCACCAGGAGCAACAAGTGTCAGGAATCACCAGTTAGCATGTCAAGCCAAGAAAGGTGGTGATAATGTGATATGACTGTAAAACATAATATGTCATTTTATGTGTGATGAAATATGACTGTTTACCTTTTAGAATGAAATTAAGAACAAACTTTTCCAAATTTGCAGACGCACTACTAGTGAGCGAGTGACAGAGAGCGAGAGACAGAATTAAAGAGAGAGAGAACGTTGTGGCACAAAAGAGAAGTGAGCATAAAGCTGCACTGCACAGTACAGGAGGCAAGCGACAACACACCCTGCAGAGAGTGACATCTGCACTGCAGCTACATCCACAACAAGGCATGCACTGATGACTTTTAGGAAAGAGCAACAGGCTGACTACCAGAGCTTAACATGCCCTGTGCCAACCTGATGACTGGTCAGTAAGCTTACAGGCTCTCAGATAATGAAAGAAATTCAACTTCAGCTACCAAAAAAGGATCGAAACCTCTGGAAAAGCAGGCAAAATAGTGCAAACAGTAACATATAAATACAACTAGGCTGAATTATCAGAGAGCAAAGACATTTTATACCAGTCTTTCCTGGAAAAACCTCAGTGTTGACTCAACAAGAGAAGCGGCACTACCTTGTGTGGCCACACAGAGGCTGGGGGCGGACAGCGTGGCATCGCTGGTGAAGGTGGAGTACAGGTTTTCGCTGGAGGGTGAGGGTTTGAAGGGCTGGAGCAAAGGGCTGCTCCCTGCATCAACCAATCCTCCAGGGGCCAGGAAGGCCTGCTGTGGTGGGTACACGGAGGGAGCACTCTGCGCTGATAAAGTGCTGCTGGCTGAAACGCACAAATACATCACAGAGCTGGTTATTTAAAGTCAACAAAATCTCCAGCCGCAATGACTGAGCCTGACTCCTCCTAAATTCCATTAAACTACACAGAACGTGTTGGCTTCCAAAAGTACTTGGACACTTCATTTAATCCAAAGTCAAGAGACGCTATCTATTAGATCTTGGAGCACTGCTGTGAGGATTTGACTGAAGACAGGATGTTGGATGATCATTCCAACAGTTTTGGATGTTTTCTGTTCAATGCTGGGGGGCGTCATATCCCTCTAGCCCACCTGGTATTAGACATGATGCCAACACATTCATGTGTAATTCTATTGGCAGTGCAGTGCAACCTCAGCTTCCATCATTAATCTGTTCTAAAGTGACTGATGGTAACTGTAACAAATGATAACTGAAGCAATATGTCCCATAAGAAATAATGTAAATACAATGTTCCAGACACTCCAGAATATTAACAGAAATACATTTTATATAGAATAACTATAGTTTTACATACAGAACACAATGAGAAATAAATATAAAAGACTAATAAAATGGATAAATGAACATTTAACATCATTCTTACAGGTTTTAGAGAGTTTTAGAGAGTGCTGGTGTGGTCCAGCCAGCAGCTTTTGTTTTGTATAGCTGTTCTCAGCTGCTATTTGTTTTCACACTTGTTTTAAGGCAGTAGAGCTATGTGCCATTGCTTTAGTGGGATGTGTTTTAGTTTGTTTCAAGTTATCAACGAGAAACAAAGCCAGAGAAATGAGAAACAGCGAGAAACAAAGCCAGAGAAACAGCGAGAAACACAGCCAGAGAAACACAGCCAGAGAAACAAAGCCAGAGAAACAAAGCCAGAGAAATGGAGAGAAACAAAGCCAGAGAAACAAAGCCAGAGAAACAAAGCCAGAGGAACGGAGAGAAACAAAGCCAGAGAAACGGAGAGAAACAAAGCCAGAGAAACAAAGCCAGAGGAACGGAGAGAAACAAAGCCAGAGAAACAAAGCCAGAGAAATGGAGAGAAACAAAGCCAGAGAAACAAAGCCAGAGAAACAAAGCCAGAGGAACGGAGAGAAACAAAGCCAGAGAAACGGAGAGAAACAAAGCCAGAGAAACGGAGAGAAACAAAGCCAGAGAAACAAAGCCAGAGAAACAAAGCCAGAGAAACCGAGAGAAACAAAGCCAGAGAAATGAGAAACAATGAGAAACAGCACCAGACAAATGAGAAACAGCAAGAAACATCACGAGAGAAACAAATCCAGAAAAACAGCAAACGCATGGGTGAGTGAGAAATGCGTGGGTGGATGCTTTGTTTTTGCAAAATTAGAGGCGAGTCACATCTCATGAAAACCAGGAGGATGAATGATAAAATTTCCCCCAAAAAAGTTTATGATAACAGAATTGTACAATAACAGAGGTTCCACTGTACTTCTACAGGCACTAGACAAGCTGTGTGTGCATCTGTATCAACTTAAGGAAGCTGAATGCATTCAGTAGAAGGGGTGTCCACAAACGTTTGGACATGTAGTGTGTAATGGACTGATTAGTAAATCACATTTTAGTTATAAATGGACATGCGCATAATTTGCGGGGGGGTTAGGGGGGTTATGACCCCCCCCAAAAAAATTTGATACAATCACTATAACCCCCCCCAATAAAGTCACATAATTTCGATTTACAAAAACATCTTTCATGAATAACTTGTTAATTTTCTTTATTCATGATCTATTTTGGGTAAAATACTAGCATGTTTAACCATTTGGTAATGTAACCCCCCTTTCCTCACAAAAACTTGGTATTATTGATCCTCCACCAAGCAGCAGCGCTCGCCGTTTGCAGGGTTGCCAGGTTCGTGGTTTTCAGCAAATTAGGCTTGTTTGAAAATGCAGTCGAGGGTGAAAATTCCAGCGTGGCAGGCTGCGTTTTTTGGGGCTACTTTTAAAAATGACCGCAGCCGCCAAAAAACAAGAAAAGTGGGTGTTGGAAGATTAAATGCAACAATACGAACGAGGAGAACATGACGACATAAGGAAGTGCAGCCTGAAAACGAGAGAGAGAGAGAGAGAGTTCCTTTTTTTTTGCTAATTATGTTACTATTAAATGTTCTTGACTGGGATATGAAACTGTTATAAAATAATTAACAAACAATAATGTTGCTATATTATTAATGATTGATAAAAAATCCCTTATAAAACAAAATACTAAGTCGTACACTCAGTTGTTTTGCCATTTGCTTCAAACGTGTGACAGACATATTTTGGGCTATTTCAAGCTTCTGAAGGGCGGGTTTTAGACAGGCTTTGGACTGGATATTTTTTGCTGGACTTGGCAACCCTGACCGTTTGCTTGCTAGTGCAAGTGGGTGTCGTAAGAAAAAACGAAAAGAGCACCAAAAAGTGGACAAAAAACATTTTTTCACTGTTGGTTGACAACTTGTAAACAACCTTGTAAAAAACGGAAAAAATCTAAATCAGGTAAAAGTATATGTATTGTTAGCTGATGATTGAATAACTATGCCACTGTGCATCAGACACCGTTCAGGTATTTTAACTAGCTCCACATTTCTTAATTGTTTAAGGTGCAGAGTAAATACAAAGAAAGTTAAATAAATACATAGTAAAAGCATTACAATGTATATCTAATACAGTTAACCCAAAATCTCCTGAATCCTTTTAGAAAAGTAAATGATTTAATAAATAAATAAATAAATAAATAAGCAGACAGCTCAACCCCCCCAATGTTGGATCCAAAGTTATGCCCTTGTAAATGGACAAATGCAGCTTTAAAATTAAAACGGAGAGAACAAAACGCAGAAACATAAGCCGTACCAGGCTGAAGTGGGCTCTTGCCGCCCTGTGAACCGCCACGGCTGGACTTGTTGCTTTTGCTCTTGGCGGGTCGTCGTCGACGGCCAGCAAGGGTCACCGCAGGAGGGTTCACTGTGGCAGGCGGGACTTTTCCCATTCGGGCGAAAAGGGCATCGATCTCCTCTTTCTGCCGTGTGTAGAGGGCCTGACTTTCTATCATGTGCCTGATGGAGCACAATAAGACAAAAGATTATAAATAAACAACTTCATCAGATCAACAAATAACTGCAACAACTTTAATAGTTAATAAGTAATAAAAATAGTTACATTTTAATTCAAAAAGGTAAAATGGTCCTATTTCATGGTCATTATGTGTAAAGTGACATATTGCAATCATTTTTGTTGATATTGTTTGAATAGTAATTTACTGAAAATGAGATTTAGAACATTTTTTGATGATGCACGAGTAAATGCTGACCAATAGAAATGCTCAAAAAAAGTCATTTTTGTAGGTAAATTTTTCCCTCATAAACATTCTGTAGGAAGAGTTTTCTGATTAAATAATGAAACAAATATCCCATAATATTGTAATGTTGGATGTGGCACTGTAACGTCCTCACATTGTCAAAGTTGTGTCAAACTCCAGTCCTGGAGGGTTGGTTCACAGTTTGGTGATTTCTCTGCTCTGACACTACAATTAAACCTGCTGATTACCTGCTGAGTTCAATCAGGTGTGTTTCAATACAATGCACTGATAATAATACTGTTTATTGAGGTTGTTTATGGACTAATATGTCCCATATATAGGTTAGCCACAATATTCTTATGACCCATGACATGAATCGGGTGTGTTTAATGAGGAAGATCACCAAAATGTGAAGAAATCTGGCCCTCCAGCACTAGAGTTTAACACCCCTGACCTGAAGAAAGAGAACCTACTTCTCTCTCAGCTTGCTGACTTCTCGTTTGAAGTCCTCATCCTCAAACTCTGAGTCATTGTCGCTGCTAAAGTAGGAGTTGTTCAGACTGGCCAGGCTCTTGCCCTCGGGGCTGACGGCTGGGCCGTTGCCCATGGACGGAAGAGCCTGAAACTGGGGCTCTGGAGACACCGGAACCTCTGGTGTGGCAGCAGGGGGGTAGTCAGGAGCTGGCCTGACAGAGAAACGGCCCACCTTAGTGTCAGCCCTTGTAGTGACCTGGAAACGGCCAATAGTGGTAGGCTGCGGGGAGGGGGCCTTCTGACCAAATGATCCTGGAGGAAGGCCATCCACCACGTCTCCCCTCGGCTGGAGTGGAGAGGGAGCCCGGTGTAACGTGTTCTCTGGGCTAGAGAGACTGGAAGGGGAGGGGGAAGAAGAGGTGGATGAAGAGGTGGTAGAAGATGATGAGTCACTGGAGGTAGTGGGTGCTTGGAAAGAAGAATCTTCAGCCGCCAATGACACCTGGATGAGGGGGAAAAAAAATGTGAATAATAAAAAACTGTACAGGTAGAAGCAAAAGTGCTTCATTATACACACTAGTGCTCAAAAATTTGAATATTATGGAAAAAACTAATTTTTGTTCATAATTTAAAAAGGTAAACTCTATAGTGATTGCACATAGTGACGTATGGCAAACCTTTTTTTTGTTAATATTGATCACTTATAGGTCATTAACATCAGAAAACACCATTAACATCAAAGGCTTTAATATGCGTTTTATGTGTAATTAATATAGATTATATAGATATTTATGTTTTTGAATTAAATTATGAACACTTTACAGGGATGCTTATATTACAGAAAATATGAATCTTGTTATGAATATAACAAATTAAACAAGAAAATATGTCATTTTAGCAACAGTGCTGCATAATACCTGAAATCGGCCCAGTTTGAACCCTCCAGCAGCAAGAGTGGCTGCTGGTTCCCCATCCAGAGAAAATGGCACTAAAAGAGGAAAATAAAGGTAAGTGTAACTATATGTTGGATAATTATGGACCACTCTCTCTAGGCCTATTTATCATAACAATGTTGCATTAATCTACTCGACATGTTTTATAACTGGCACTATTGTGTTTTAAATAAAGATTTCAGAAAGTGGTAAGGACTGAGGTTCAGTGAAAGGCAGCACACACCTGGCTGTCCTCCAGCTGGCATCCCAGTGTGAGAGGACTACAGTGAGAAGAACAGAACGAGGAGAATTACTTCATGTTACAGGTAATATTACACAAAAATTACACAAGGGTGATAAAACCTGACGACCTCTAAGCACTACATGCTGTCTCCATTTGAGGAAGACAGCATGTGAATTCATGGCGACATTTCCTTTAGGACATAGTTTATTTAATTTAATGAGGATTTGTATGGACTTGAGGTTGTTTATGGACTAATATCTCCTATTCTAGTGATTAATAGTGTTTATTGAGGATGTTTATGGTCTAATATCTCCTATTCTAGTGATTAATAGTGTTTATTGAGGATGTTTATGGTCTAATATCTCCTATTCTAGTGAATAATAGTGTGTGTTTATAGACTAATATCTCCTATTCTAGTGAATAATAGTGTGTGTTGTTTATAGACTAATATATCCTATTCTAGTGATTAACAGTGTTTATTGATGTTGTTTATAGACTAATATCATATTCTAGTGATTAATAGTGTTTAATGAGTTTGTTTATAGACTAATATCTCCTATTCTAGTGATTAATAGTGTTTATTGACACTGTTTATAGACTAATATCTCCTAATGATTAATAGTGTTTATTTATGTTGTTTATAGACTAATATCTCCTATTCTAGTGATTAATAGTGTTTATTTATGTTGTTTATAGACTAATATCTCCTATTCTAGTTATTAATAGTGTTTATTGAGGTTGTTTATAGACTAATATCTCCTATTCTAGTGATTAATAGTGTTTATTGACACTGTTTATGGACTAATATTATGGCATCAAAACAGGCTCAGCTTACGCGTAAACGGAAAACAGTAATTGTAAACGTAAGTTTTAAGTGTCGTAAACGTAAATGAAAAACTGTAAATGAAACTGCAAAATCGTAAAATTAAAAACAATCATAAATGCAAAATACTTATTGTAAATGTAATACGGACACTTTCGCTTTTCATTTTTATCTTTCACTTCACGCTTTACGTTTACCATTCAGAAATTACGGTTATTATTATTTTTTCCTGACCCTTTTTTGACGGGTGGGTGGGTTCAATGCTCATTGGCTAGAGGGACAGGATATTACGACATCACTGGCACTTCACTGCTGGATAAAGTTTTACGACGCGAATTGAATCATGAGTCATTTTGGTGAAAGGTGAAAACGATTGCGCTTCACCACTTTTTTAAAGTAGTGTTTAATTGTTTGTTAAAAAGAAATGTGCGTTTTATAGTGCTTTGCAGGGTTACTTACTAAAGGGTGAATTTACATCCACCGTGGGCAGCACCGTGTGTGTTGATCAACAGCGGGGTTGCCAGGTCCCCAAAAATCTGCAGGCCAATGTCTAACAAAGCACCCTATGCAACCTAACACCATTCTAAAATCTAAAACGTCCAATCAAACATATCATTATAATTAATATTTTAATTAGTAGTAGTAGTAAATATAATGTAAGTAGAACATATGTCCATAATTGCTTTTCTTTGCATTTAAACACCCAATTTTCTCTATTCTAAATCTGTATGTTCAGATCCCATTCCAATCAGTCATCTAATACTAGTAAGTCTATCCAAATACTCTTCACCCTCATTTGTTTACTGCTTTTAAACTCCTTATGGACACCACAGTCAAAAATAAATACATAAAAGATCAAATAAAACACTTATAGTAACAAATATTTTGAGCATATAACTGTGGTGTTAAAACCATAAGGAGTTAAAAGGCAGCAAACAAATGAGGGTGAAGAGTATTTGGATAGACTTACTAGTATTAGAATGACTGATTGGAATGAGATGTGAACATACAGATTTAGAACAGAGAAAATTGGGTGTTTAAATGCAAAGAAAAGCAATTATGGAGGTATTTTCTCCTTACATTATATTTACTATTACTACTACTACTACTAATTAAAATATTAATTATAATAATATGTTTGATTGGACGATTTAGATTTTAGACTGTTGTTAGGTTGCACAGGGTGCTTTATGTTAGACATCAGGCTGCAGATTTTTGGGGACCTGGCAACCCCGCTGTTGATTAACACACACGGTGCTGCCCACGGTGGATGTAAATTCACCCTTTATTAAGTAACCCTGCAAAGCACTATAAAACGCACATTTCTTTTTTAACAAACAATTAAACACTACTTTAAAAAAGTGGTGAAGCGCAACAGTTTTCACCTTTCACCAAAACGACTCATGATTCAATTCGCGTCGTAAAACTTTATCCAGCAGTGAAGTGCAAGTGATGTCGTAATATCCTGTCCCTCTAGCCAATGAGCATTGAGCCCACCCACCCGTCAAAAAAGGGTCAGGAAAAAATTATAATCGTAACCGATAAAAATGAAAAGCGAAAGTGTCAGTACTACATTTACAATAAGTATTTTGCGTTTATGATTATGGTTTTAATTTACGATTTTGTAGTTTAATTTACGACACTTAAAACTTACGTTTACAATTCCTGTTTTACGTTTACACTTAAGCTGAGCCTGTTTTGACGTCATATTATATCTCCTAATGATTAATAGTGTTTATTTATGTTGTTTATAGACTAATATCTCCTATTCTAGTGATTAATAGTGTTTATTGAGGTTGTTTATGGACTAATATCTCCTATTCTAGTGATTAATAGTGTTTATTGAGGTTGTTTAAGGACTAATATCTCATATTCTAGTGATTAATAGTGTATACTGAGGTTATTTATGGACTAATCTCATATTCTAGGCCATCCACAATATTTCTCATGGACTAGTGAGTGTCCTATGACACTAAACTTCTGGTGGAGAGTAAATAGCTGTACTAAAGTCTATAAGCTCACTGTCAACACCAAACTGTCCTACTTCACTCTTCTAGCAGAGAAGACAGTATGAAGAGTAGCAGCATTACATGTTTGATTATTGATTTAAAACAGCATGTGTCATTATGAAAAACATACGTAGCACTGATCTATACAGATGTCATGATGTGAATTAAGATTTAAGTAAATGATGTAAGTGATGCACACACATGCTATAACACCAACTATATGGATTTTCATATATAAGTGGGACTCCTGTATTTGCTCCAGAATGGTGTGTGTTATGTACCTGATGCGTGACACTGCTCACAGACACAGTCTCTGGGCTCAAAGCCCGTCTCAGCTGGGCATCCAGATCCTCCAGGGGCTGTTGGGACTGAAGAACAATCCGGTTCACCAATTAGTCAAATTATCTCAGCCACAAAGTCACACTCACACACACAGCACACAAATACAACAGGAGGGAAGGCTACTGCAATTAACTTGGCATATCTACACTCACTGGCCACTACATTAGGTACACATAACTTGTATCATAACTGCACTTAGACTGTAGTCCATCTGTTTCTCTGTATACCTTGGTAGCCTCCTAACATACCACCACCACGTCAGTGTCACTGAGGCTCTGCATTCTTCAGAACATTACATAATGTCGGCTTATCTGCACTACAATATACCAAATTTAACTCCAATAACAATATAAAATTGTGTTTTAAAAAGGAACTATTTAAAAAATTAGAATATCATAAAAAGTTCATAAATTAAGTCAAAAAAGTAAATGGCTGAATGTTTTATATTCATTACACAACATTTCAGGTCTATTTTTGGATCATTTCTGCCACTGAATGTCGCACTAGAGCACCAGCATCTCAGACCAAAACAAATGCTTCATATTTAGCAACGCCCTTCCCTTCAGCCACTCCACCGTTCGTGTTCTAAGCACAAGTGAAACTTTCCACAGGCCGGGACGAACATGCAGCTGGACCGGCTATGAAAACAAAGTGCAGAGAACAGCACACACAGGGTGTTGCTTGAGGATGCTTTTACCCAGCGGTAAACTACTGTACCCACTGGAGGGGCACCCTTTTCTATTGGAAAGACAATTTTACAAAATCCTTACGTCAGATTTGGTGGAAAAGGAAATTCATAAATCTATTTTTAGATCTATGAATTTTCATAATCTGGGTTTTTCTAGCTGTAAAATTGTGACTTCTAGAGGCATTTCAAATGCGGAGACAAAAGTTTAGAGACACATTTCAGTGGATTCCAATGGGACCAAAACAGTTTTTAGGAAAACCGTGTGTCCAATCAAAATTCTGTATACAAGCCCATATCACGCAATCGGACCTAACAATGCAGGGAAGTGGGACAAAAAAAACGACAGAAAAAGAATAATATAAATCGAATAACAGTGTATTACAACATAATTAGTTGTTAAAAAGTTTAAAATGTTGAATATTTCACCTTTAATGTTGATACCGTTTGAACAGGAGCTCCAAATAAAATATTCTAATAAGTTTAAGATGCTGGATTTCTGATGGCAGTGAGCTTTAAGCCTGATCAACATTATCACGTTATGTGAAATATGAATCGTATTAAATTATGAACACAAATGAACTTTTTCCACAATATTCTAATTTGAGATGCACTAGTGATTTGTAAACATACACTCCCTTTCTTCTTCACTTCCTTAAGAAACAGAGATGGAGGGATAGAGAGCAGCCAGTCAGAGTTAATGAGAATCACAGGTCATGCTCCTACAGAGACGCAATGTCATGCACTGATTTGGTTCTGATCCGATTAGAAATCAGTCTCGTTTTTGTTTTTCTTTCAGGAAAGCCAAAGAGAGAGTTAGTGACAGTGGAAAGGTGCTGATTTAACAGGTTGAAGGAGACAACACGAGAAGGCAGTGATGGACAAAAGCACTTTGAAAGAGAAGGGAAGAAAAATGCACCTGAGTTAGACAAGGTCCTGGGAAGGGTGGCGGGAGTTCTGTGGGTGGCGTGCCGGCTTGCTCGGAGCCGACAGGCAACACCTGATGAAACGAAGATAAAACCAGCACTTTAGCCCAGAGCACTAGCAGAGAGGCTATTGCGCCACCTATATGCCACATGCAGCTGTTATTCAGCCACTTTGTTTATTTTATCATATTAAGACTAATAATAGTTATAATACTCTGCTGTATGTTGGGATGCCAATGCCCTGCAAATTTCCTCACTTGTTCAACTCCGTTATAGAGCTGGGCAATACTAAATGCTTTTCTGTGCATATCAGAAATATCACCAGTATGTAAAAACACTCCCAAATGCATGATTAATGAAAAATAATAGCATAATTAGTCCCGTTTATTTGGATTTAGTGCACCACAGCATGGAAATTATTAAAGACAAATCACTCAATGTAATGTTTGTTGGTAGTATTTATAGAACGTTGGCACACTTCGAGACATATTAACTATCCTAAAGTATTACAATGACAATTTTGCATATCGTCCACCTCTAGTTTTAATTAATTAGCTGTATCAGAGCTGGCACCCAAAATGTGGAGGGGTAAGAGTACAGAACCCCTGCTAGTCATAAAAGATTTGATGCCAATGATTCAGTTAGCACATAAGGAAAATACTAATATCTATAATAATAATAAATCATGAGTCATATACAGTACGTTATGTACATGCAAAGACCAGGCGTTAAACAGCAGAAACGTACTCATTCCAAAGGATGTTAGTGCTTCTAGTGAATGTGGTTAAAGGCTTACAGAGAAAGGAGATAAGTGTTCACTGCACCAACGACCTGTAAAGTCCAAAATACCCACGCTGACCATTCACACTCACCGGCAGTCTTGACAACGGGGCTTTGGATGGTGTGCTCTGGCCATAGCTGACAGGCGTGGTAGTAGTGCCTGGGGTGGCCATAGGAGAGCCTGCTGGCTGACCGGTGAAGCCTAGAGGCAAGCTAGTGGGAGGGAGCGGGGGACCGCCGGAGATGGTGGTGGAGCTAGTGGGGGAGGATGTGCCGGGGATGCTGGGCTCAAGGGTGCTGGTGTCCGTCTGCGCCGAGGGAGCGCCGGAGCCAAGGTCCATGAACAGGGAGCGCAGTTTCTTGTCCAGGGCATGAATGTCTTCAATGCCGGGGGTCTTGCCCTGGTCTCCGTCACACTCAACACAGTGCGTGTGACCCTGGTTAGGAACCGTGGAGGGCTGGGGCTGGCTGTGTACTGGCGTGGGCTGCACGACTGGAATACTGGTGGTGACTGGCTGCAAGCTAGGCACCTGAGGCAGGGGAGCTGAGGCCACAGCAGGTGCTTGGGGGCCACTGGAGCTGGGAGCGGTAGAAGGGGTGAGTTGGGAGGTTTGGATGGCTGTGGTGGGGACCACAGTTGGAGTGAGTTGGGCTATAGTACTGGGATAGGTGGAAGGGATGGGAGGTTGCTCAGCAGGTCCTCCAGGCAGAGAATTCACACTGTTTATGAGTGGGCTTGCAGTACTAGGCACTGAGGTGCTTACTATAGAATGGATGGGGACTGTGGACGAAGGAGGGATGGAAGAAGCACTTGTGGCAACTGGAGGGGTGGGAGGAGCCATCATGGCAGCAACCGTGGAGATGGCAGGCTGAGTAACAGACGGGAGGGGCTGAGAGCAGGGGAGGGGCTGAGAAGGCAGGGAGGGAACAACAGGAGGAGGGAGGGAGGTAGGGACAGACTGCACAGGAGGCTGTGAAGGAGGAGACAGCAGAGCAGCAGAGCAGACTGACGGCGGGGTGGATGTGGGCAGCAGCGGGGGCATCACCACATGGAGAGTAGGGGGTGCTGTGCTGGGTCCAGGATCATACTGGCCCTGGCGGAGTTCAGCAAAGGCCTGCTGCAGACTGACCGCTGAGGCAGACTGAGACAGACCCAGGGCAGGTCCTCCTACAGATGCTGCTGAGGAACACACACACACACACACACACACACACACACACACACACACAGTTTGACCAAATGAAACTGGCATGTAGTTGCATAACCACGTCAAAAGTCTAAAAATAGTCCGATTATTTAACTCAAAGTCACATGGACAGTGAATTACAATGACAGTTGTTAAGGCATTATTAACATCAGATGTTAGTCAAACGCCTCCATCCCTCTAACAGAATGTTCTATATTTCTGCATAAATTTGAACTAAAACATCATCAGATGTTCACACAAGTCCTAAAAGTAGATAAAGAGAACCCAGTTAAACAAATGAGACACAAATATTATACTTGCTCATTAATTTATTGAGGAAAATGATCCAATATGACATTTGTGAGAGGCAAAAGTATGTGAACCTTTGCTTTCAGTATCTGGTGTGACCCCCCTTTTATAGCAATAACTGCAACTAAACATTTCCCATAACTGTTCTTTAATCATTCTGTGATAGAACGACTTGTGTGTTTAGGGTCGTTGTCTTGCTGAATGACCCACCTTCTCTTGAGACTCAGTTCATGGACAGATGTCCTGACATTTTCTTTAGAATTCTCTGATATAATTCACTATTCATTGTTCCATCAATGATGGCAAGCCGTCCTGGCCTAGATCCAGCAAAACAGGCCCAAACCAGGATACGACCACCACGTTTCACTGAGAATGCAGTGTTTTCCTTTTCCCCCCACAAACAGAACGCTTTTCATTTAAACCAAAAAGTTGTTTTGGTCTCATCTGTCCACAAAATATTTTTCCAATAGTCTTCTGGCTTGTCCCTGTGATCTTTATCAAACTGCAGATGAGCAGTAATGTTCTTTTTGGAGAGCAGTGGCTTTCTCCTTGCAACCCTGCCATGCACACCATTGTTGTTCAGTGTTCTCCTGATGGTGGACTCATTGTTACATAGTATTACCTCAGCATTTAGTAAAACACCTGCTCCTATACAGGTGTAACAAATCTACATGTTATAGTTATATTACAGTATTTATATCTAAATCTGTCTGTCTCAGGTTATTAACTGTACCTGAGCTAAGGGGAATATTTCATTAGAGGACAAACCATTCCAATGTTCAACAAAATACATTAAATAAGAAATAAATATATAAAAATAAACAAAATTCCATCAGTCAGATCAGTGGTTCTCAACCTTTTGCAAGCTGCCCCCCCCCCCAATGCTGGTTTAATGCCCCCTTTAATTTGAATATCTAAAAGACATTGTGAGCAATTACACACACATTGATATACTTACATGGCACTGACTGCTCCAGGATGGGTGCTGTGGTTTGAGGTGCACTGAAGAACTGCTCCTTCAGTCTGGACTCCGGTACTGGACTAACGATGAACCTGCGACCTGCTGAATGCACCACCTGAGTAGTGGCACTCACGCCAACGTCTGAGTGGAGAGCAGATAGTTCAGTTCAGTTCAATTTATCTTTCTGTTTTTCACAATTTATTGCCCAATGTGTTTGGTAATTGACCCGCCCATTCGTTGACTCTCTCTATCACTTGTAATGTCTCTCACTCTAGGAGGGTGCAGACTAACACAGGCCTCCTCCGATGCATGTGAAGTCAAGCTCCGCCCCTTTTCCAACTACTGCTGATACATCGCCGCCAGGCAGCCAACGCAATCGGAGGAAAGCGCAGGATCCCCAGTTCTGATGGATCACCTGGCAGTCGCCTGAGCCAGCCTGACATTACTTAGTAATGCTGGGGAGAGAGTACCATCTTACCCACCCGGAGAGAGCACGGCCAATTTTGCTCTCTCTGGCCCCGGCTGCTGATGACAAACAGCATGATCGGGATTTGAACTCGCGATCCTCAGATCATAGTGACAGCAGCTTAGTCCACTGAGCCACTCGATGCCAAGTTCAATGCTTTTAATAAAAAAGAGAAAACCAGAAAAAGCTGAACATTTCTAGAAGAAAGAGGTTGTACCTGGCTGCAGAGGTGTGTATGTTGTAGGCACCTGTTGTTCAGGCTTGCTCACAGTCTGTATAAAAGAATAATGTAAACGTCACACTGAGAGCAATTAATTATAGGATTCTGGTGGCACCACAGATATTTAACATGTATAACCAACAGTGCTTATAGTGATGAAGTGAGGCCTACACTTATTCTTTAGTTACATTACATCTTAAATATGTTCCAAATGTTCTGTGTTCATACCTGGACGCCCTCCCTCTCCAGACCTCTTTCATCTGCAGTTTCAATGACCTCACGAACCTGTTCAATGAAGGACTCTCGCTCACTCTCCAGAATGAACTCACTCTCAACCTGCATCACAGGAGCACAGAGAATATATACACATCTGCTTCTCATACATCAAAACAAAGTCAACTGATATGTCATATTATTTACACATAAAGTGACTTTTAAATGTTTATTTTTATTATTTAATCTTTATTTTGCCAGGCACAAACATTAAGAACGGGCTTCTTATTTACAATGCCAGTCTGGCAAAAGGCAAAGCGTTATGAGACACAGAGGCACAGTTATAAACAACAAAACCAACCAACAGTAATAAATAAATAAAAGAAACAACCGAGATGAGACTGAAAATGATATCATTGAGTATTACTGCAGAAATTGCATATATATATATATATATATATATATATATATATATATATATATATATATATATATA
>BRDA01006028.1:59049-70024 GCA_036984385.1 Crenuchus spilurus | reverse complement strand
AGTACACCAGGAGACATGGAGGGCCGTAGGAGGGCAACAACCCAGCAGCAGGACCGCTACCTCCTCCTTTGTGCAAGGAGGAATAGGAGGAGCAGTGCCAGAGACACTAATATCCATGTTTCTGCTCAAACTGTCAGAAACAGACTCCATGAGGGTGGTGTGAGATTTTGAGTATGATTCCAAATCCAGACCTCCAAGGGGTAATAATTTTGATTTATCATTTTTATGTTATTTTGTTCTTAACACATTCCACTACGTAATAAATAAAGATTTTCAACTGGAATATTTTATTCATTGAGATCTACTGTAGGATGTGCCATTTTAGTGTTCCCTTTATTTTTTGAGCAGTGTATATATATGTTTATGAGAAGTTTTCATTATTACACAATACCACTGACTTCCTAAGAAATGTGGCTTATTGATAACTAGCTATTGTTAGTTGTGTTCTGTGCACTCGATTGAACCCCGCTTTTGCGCTCTCACTCCATACTAATCTGTATATCATTATATGTAAATGGAAAATAAGGTAGGGCCTAAGATTGAGCCCTGAGGGACACCTTTCTTAACTGAGAGAGTATCTGAAAGGATTTGTTCCATCTTCACACACTGAAACCTGTCAGAGAAAACCATGCCAGAGAATGATCTTGACTCCAATGCTGCCAAGCCTATCTATTACAATCTTATTATAGGCAGCATCAAATGCTTTAGCCAAATCAATAAAAATCAATGCATGATATAAGTAATTTTACAAGTAATTTTAAGGGTTGCAGTGACTTTCATAACCTGGTCTAAAACCAGACTGAAAATGATTTGATCATCTAGGTAATTATTCAATTGCTTATTTACAAGCTTTTTTAAAAACACTTTAGCCAAACAAGACAATATAGAGATTGGTCTGTAACAATCTCTTCCCTTAAACATAGGTTGTACTTGAGCTGCAATCCATGCTTGATGAAATTCAGCTGTATAAAGAGACAAATTATCAGAGCAGCAACTATGGGAGATAGTATACCATAATCTGTGCAATCTCCTCTGGATTATCTCCATCCAGGTCAAATTTGAAAGTCACCATCTTCCTGTTGTGGGTTTCCAGCTGACACTCAGCAACCCTGTCACCCATGTTGGAGATCTAAATAGGAAAAAAAGATTTTATATATTATTAATAATTATTTATTCAGTCATTCCTAATCATGAGAAACAGAAGTGGGCATACATTAAGGACATTGAGCTTGGCTTTGGTGATCTTGTCGTGGCGGGAGCGGCTGCGAACCGATCTGCGCTGGTGCCGTTTGGTTGAGCGTCCCTCATGTCTGCCGCCTGCCGCGCCCTCATTTCCATCACTCAGACCAGAGGCCACATCAGAATGGCTGCTGAGGACAAGACGGACAAGACTTAAGGCTGAATTACATAAAATAAGCTGTTTATAACAGGCACTGATGCACTGTAAGTATTGGGACATTTGTGAAATCAAGGCTATTAAAGAGCTTATGCAGCTTTTGTTGGAGTCTGTACTCTGCAGTGAAGTTTTTCTACTAGACTTTGAATCATTGTTGTGAGGATTTGATTGCATTCAGTCACAGAGGTCAGGATGTTGGACCCCATTTCATCCCCAACTCATCCAAAAAGTAGTGGATGGAGCAGAGAACACAGCTCCACTGTTCAAAACTGAGGGTCTTTTCACCCCTCTAGCAATCCTGGCATTAGACAAGGTGCCAATATCAGCAGAATAGGACACACAGTAACAGCCTTTTTCAGTGTATTGTCCATATATTTCTTCTTTTATAGTATCATTGTTTATGTATATTAATCGGAGCTTCAGTTATCAGCACATTTTATTAGCTAGTTTGGTCATTTTTACAGAATATAAAACTAAATCTGCATTAATATCAGTATTAGAAATCTAAAAAAGTGGAATTTTGCCATCTTCCATAACATAATAAAGGGCAAGGGGCATGAATCTCACCTTTCCAGACCACAGTGCACTGCTGGAGCCTGGAGTTGTGACATATCCACCGTCTGAGAGCCGGTCAGTGATGTCTGGAATAGAAAACTGCAAAACTCAGTAAGAGCTCAGACTTCTAGGCTGAGACACAAGCAGACTATGAATCATTTTAGATCATAAAGCAAAGAGTGAAAAAACAAACTGCAGCAGGGAAAGAAAGACTAAAGACTTCTGTTTCCTCTACAGAGTAAGTCTGCTCAGCTCACATCACATCACATGACATACCTAAAAGTACATTTAGACTGTTAGAGCTGCGCTGTGAGCTCTGCAATAAAGACCTACAGTGAGTCTCACTACTGCAGAGACATTACTGACCTCCTGCTGTCTGAACTCGGCTAAACACAGTACAGTTCATCATCACGTAATTATCACAGCCTGATTAACTCTATCTGATCAAAACTAATCTGCTCTTGTTTTTATTTGATGTGTAAAGATGAAAAAAGACAAAGAAAAAATAAGACAGAGTCAGTCACTCAGCCAAGGAAGAAAAAAATTAAAGACAGAAAGAGAAAGACAGAAAAAGTGAAAAAGAAAGTCAGTCAGTACCTCAGTCAAAATAGAAAGAAAACAAAAGACAGAAGAAAGAACAAAAGAAGAAAAAAAGAATGAAAAAAGAGAAAGAACAAAAGAAAGAAAACAAAAGAAGAATGAAAGACAGAAAGAAAATTAAAGAAGAATGAAAGACAGAAAGAAAATTAAAGAAGAATGAAAGACAGAAAGAAAATTATCTTGAAAGAAAAAGAATGAAAGAAAGAAAGAATCTTGAAAGAAAGAAAAAAAGAAAGAATCTTGAAAGAAAGAAAGAATCTTGAAAGAAAGAAAGAATCTTGAAAGAAAGAAAGAGTCTTGAAAGAAAGAAAGAGTCTTGAAAGAAAGAAAAAGAATCTTGAAAGAAAGAAAGAAAGAAAAAGAATCTTTAAAGAAAGAAAGAATCTTGAAAGAAAAAAAAGAAAGAATCTTGAAAGAAAGAAAGAAAGAAAGAAAGAATCTTGAAAGAAAGAAAAAAAAGAATCTTGAAAGAAAGAAAAAAAAGAATCTTGAAAGAAAGAAAAAAAAGAATCTTGAAAGAAAGAAAGAAAGAGAATCTTGAAAGAAAAAAAAGAAAGAATCTTGAAAGAAAGAAAGAAAAACAAACAAAATTATCTTGAAAGAAAAAGAATGGAAAGAATCTTGAAAGAAAGAAAGAAAGAAAGAAACTTGAAAGAAAGAACAAGAATCTCGAAAGAAAGAACAAGAATCTCGAAAGAAAGAATCTTGAAAGAATCTTGAAAGAAAGAAAAAAAGAATCTTGAAAGAAAGAAAAAAAGAATCTTGAAAGAAAGAAAAAAAGAATCTTGAAAGAAAGAAAAAAAGAAACTTGAAAGAAAGAAAAAAAGAAACTTGAAAGAAAGAAAAAAAGAAACTTGAAAGAAAGAAAAAAAGAAACTTGAAAGAAAGAACAAGAATCTTGAAAGAAAGAACAAGAATCTTGAAAAAAAAATCTTGAAAAAAAAAGAATCTTGAAAGAAAGAATCTTGAAAGAAAGAATCTTGAAAGAAAGAATCTTGAAAGAAAGAAAGAAAGAAAGAAACTTGAAAGAAAGAACAAGAATCTTGAAAGAAAAAAAAATCTTGAACGAGAGAAAGATTCTTGAAAGAAAAAGAATCGTGAAAGAAAGAACCTTGAACGAAAGAAAGAAAAAGTCGTTCAGTCCCTCAGTCAAGATAGAAAGAAAACGTTCCCTGATTTGCTTTATTATAGAAACCTGCTGAGCTCACTGCTCCTAAACAGCCATGAGACCAAGCACCCACCACCCTCACCCCTAAAGTAATACATTAATTAATTAATTAATTAAAATAATAAATAAATTTTAAATTTGGTTTGGAGCTGTTTGGGGGGGATAGTCTAAAGATACCTGGGCTGGGGTTTCTGGTGCTAGACCGGACTGCTCAGTGGGGGTGGGGGCAGCAGCCACAAGGATAGTTGGCACGGTAGAGCTGAGCGGTAGAGGAGGAGGAGGCTTCGTTTGGGACTGCGTTGGTGCGGTGGATGATGTGACTATGGTGGCGGGCAGCACCGAAGGACCCGCAGCTCCTGCTGGTGGGCTGAGCACCGCTGGGGAGGCCACAAGGACCGACGGATGCCCCTGTGCCACTGTTACTGTGGGCATGGTCACAGAGCCCAGGCTAGGTGTAGAGGGCTGGGGAAGATAGGAGAGGGGCAGCGTGGTCAGGCTGGATGGATGGAGCGTGACTGAGGGAATGGGTCGGGCCGAGTTGTTGGGGGACCAGATTTGGCAAAGAGAGTGCAACATGTCCCATTAAAGCATCCAAAAAAGAAAACAAAACAAGCAGGGCACAATGTCCAGAGCACATGCTGGGCACTCGGGAGTGGCAAAACAGGCCTGTGATCTCACACCAACACCACACCATACACATCACACACCAGTCTACACGGGCACAAAACCCACTCAAGTCAGTGCCAGAGTGAGGAGTACACAGGGTGGGTTAAATACACGGGCACATGGGCAAAGGGGATATGTCCCCCTGTACTTCTCCGCTGTACCTGCGCCAGAGCGAGCTGGGCGGCCTGGTAGAGGAAGAAGAGTCGCTCCACGGAGGGCGTCGGGGACTGAACTGGAGGACTCGGCTCACTAGCGCACTGCTCACATCCATGCAAACACACACGGGCAGCATGCCACAGGACGCGTCAGATCAGAGAGAGACAGAGCCAAAGATGCAGTTTGACTAGGATATGTAAGTAAAGCTGGCAGAGTATTGTATTCCTCTGAGAGCATATCAAACACAGACGAGTAGGCAGCACATGTCCAGAAACTAATTAAGCCATTAAGTTAAAAGAGTGTGAGCAGAGAGTGAGACGCCCAACATGTTAATCACTATAATTTGACAGCTGTTACAAATCTACTCCTTTTGATAAAGAGATGAAATGAAGAATGTGAGGATCAGTGAGCTGCCCAAGTATCTGTGAGCATCCTGGGCTTGGATTCATGTATAGGTTTAGATTTTATTTTATATTTGTTTTACCCCTGATTTTCTCGCCAATGTGTTTTTAGTGGCCAATTAACCCCGCCCCTTTTATCAACTCTCCCTATC
Organism: Crenuchus spilurus; assembly: GCA_036984385.1. NCBI lineage: Eukaryota > Metazoa > Chordata > Actinopteri > Characiformes > Crenuchidae > Crenuchus > Crenuchus spilurus. The sequence continues at coordinate 64,930 of BRDA01006028.1, read as the reverse complement.
ACTGTCGCGTGAAATGTCCCTGATTCTCTTGGGAGGTGGCAGACGAGCACAGGCATCCTCCGATACCGGTGACGTCAAACCCGTTTTTTTCCAAACTGCTGGCGATACATCACCACCAGGAAGCTAGCGCGCTCGGAGGAAATCGCAGATCCCCAGTGCTGATGGATCGCCCGGTAGATGCCCGAGTCAGTCAACACTGTGTATAGTGTGCCATCTTGCCCACCTGAAGAGAGAACACAACCAATTCTGCTCTCTCGGGCCCCGGCTGTCGATGGCAAGCAGCATGATCGGGATTCAAACTCACAATCCTCGGATCATAGTAGCAGCGCCTTAGTCCGCTGAGCCACTCGGGGTCGGGTAGGTTTAAGGCTTTCACCAAAAATTTTAATACCTCCTAAATTTAAGTAATTATTTGACAATTTGCTTAAATTTTATCACATTTTTAGAGAGAGTTAAAGAGTCTTGCCCTTATTGTGCGGTGTATTGTGCTTAGATATATGCACTCAATGGCCACTACATTAGGTACACCAACTTGTATCTACACTCATTGTCCATTTTGGCTCCACTGACCATATAGGTGCGCAACTGCAGTCCATCTGTTTCTCTGTATACTTTGTTCACCCTGTTCTTCAATGATCAGGACCTTCACAGAGCTGGTGGATCATTCTCAGCACTGCAGTGACACTGATGTGGTAGTGGTGTGTTAACAGCATCCAACAATTGAGGAATAGACGACTAACACAAACGTTCCAGCAACATATAAGCTACTGTCTAGGGAGCTAACATAGTGTCGCTAGCAGCTCTGCTGTGTATCATCCACTTGTACCAGCATGCACACCACCACCACCCCATCAGTGTCACTGACAACAATCAACTAACCAAATAGTACATGCTCTGTCCTGGACATTGCACCTATATGGTCTACAATGAGTGTAGATACAAGGCTAATGAAGTGGCCGTGAATATATACTTTGCAATATTATTTATTAATTTTACTAATTAATAATTATCACTAAATTCTTTTATATAATTAATACTTGACCGCCAGTAAAGCTGAAGATGAGCATAAATATACTAAGCATCCGAGGAGTAAATACAGTCTAAGTAGTGAATGTATGAATATGTTCTAAATCTGGGGCGTCATCATCTGCCTACTTCTTAATGTGTGTGTGTGTGTTACCTGAGTAGCTGGAGGACCAGGCTGGACGTGTGTCTGGGCAATGCTCTGCAGGCCTGAGCTGGCAGGCTGAACGGGAGGCTGCTGCTGGGGTAGAGAAACGATGGGCTGTGCAGCAGGGCCCAGAGAAACCTGCTGTGGAACTGCCTGCAGGACAGAAACAAAAGAGCCACATTAATATATAATAAGCCATTAGAGCATGTACTGGCATTTCAGCATGCAGCGCAGCTACCAAACTCATTCAAGCTGAAACCACTAACTCCATCATCGTAAACCCAACCCAAGCACCAGCACAACAGAGGAGCAAACGCAACCACCTACTTACCTCTACAAGATACCCGGACATATTCATTATTTACTTTAAACCCTGAGTGTAACTCTCAGCTCTCACACATGATGCATTAAGAGATGGACTGAAAACTGGAAAGGGCAGGGCTAAGAGCGTTTTAACAAAGAGAAAGAAAAGAGTGTGTTTTAAAGGAATGGCTGGGGTTTCTCTACCTGCGAGGGGAGCGCTGGGACGTAGTAACCTCCATACTATAAGAAACAAATAGAAGAAAGTGTAAGAGAGAGAGACAAGAGAGAGAGAGAGAGGAGACACCTCTGGAGTCCGCAGCTTTCACACGCAGGAGAGAATTCAGTGACCAAAACAAAAAGAAAAGTGAGATTTATGACCGCTGATGCTGTGCTTTGGTCCTGGTAGGTCACTGAAAAGGAGATGGAAGTGAGTGGCTGATATGTAGAGATACCGTGAGAGTGTATAGATCTCATAAGAACATTATGAGCACCCCTGGTGTGGAATGATAGGATGCCATGTGACGGGGTTTGCTACCCTGTGGGCAGTGAGTGGTACAGAGCAATGATGCTCTGCAGTGGACCAGTTAACCTTCATAATAAACAGAAGAAAAGTGGGAATGATCACCATGGTTCATGATTCCCACTATGGAGATGGGTGGTCATAATATTCACTGATATATACGCACTGGCTAGTGTATTAGGCACAGGCTGTAGACACTCACTGGTCACCGCCACAGAGCAGGTAGTGGATTATTCGTAGCACTGACGTGGTGGTGGTGCGTTAGTGTGTGTTAAAGTGGATCAAACACAGCAGAGCTGCTGTACACCTCGGCGTCACTAGTGTAAATAGTGCACCAACCAGCCAACAGCATCAGGACTAGAGGACCAACACTGCGCAGGTACTGTGCATTAATTGTTTATTTTATAAAAATTCTAATTTTTTTTTATTTATGATTTTTCCTGCTGGCAGAAATGTAGAAAGAAGTTGTACCTGCTGGGTAACCGGGTCTGTCCAAGGTACGGACTGGGTGCTACTGGCGGCCAGAGGAACGGCACTGCTGGGCTGGGGCGCAGACACCTGCTAAAGCATGGGTAGAGGTCGAGAAAGAGGTAGAGAAAAAGAGAGATGGTAGCGATGGAAACATGTAAACAAAAGAGAAACAATAAGTTAGAGATACTAACATTCACGGCGTTTGGCTTTACAAGCACGCATACACAAAGTGTGACCCCCATCTGTAAGGCTCAGATGAATTAACCCTTTGCGTATGCCTCTTACGTTCACGAACAAACACACCGTGTTAGTTGGGAAGTGAGTAGGCTTCATGCACATGGAACTCTAGATGATTTTCGCAGCTTAGGTGATGTGTTATCACTGGAAGTGCACAGGGGGGAGCAGGTTGTGTTTGTGGATTCAATGGGACCGGACGGCTAAGATTATACACCACGGATCAACCCTTAGAAAGCTGCAGGCAAATATACTTGTCTCCCTGCCTCCCTTGTAGGAGCAAGTTGCACACAAGTATAGTTGCGCCAGGCACATCAGCCCTCAGCTCCGCATCAAAAGAGCCATTCGCTGGAAGCAATAAACGGCAAGCAACAAAATACACCTTGCAGGGAAGATCGTAGAGAATGAAATAAAACAAGGATGGTGAAGGGAAGATAGAAGAGAGAGGAAAAAAAAAAGCTCAGCAGAGAATGGGATTGCAGGATGGTGCTGTTGTCAGATTTCTAAGGGTTAACAGATGGACTCTCACCCTGAACTCCAAATCATTTGGGCACAAATTATAGTCATACTGTGATAGGTGTCCTTGACAAAGACACGATAGGAAAATAAAAATCATACAATACCGTTTTAACCATTTCCAGCCAACTATGGCACGGCACCAGCTCTATCAAAGCACTCGGGTAAATAAAAGACAAAGGATAAAGGGGGTGTGGGCACTATTCAAAGACCTTAATATGTAAACCTGTTCAAACCCCTTTTTGTGTTGTATGTCTTTAGTGTGTTTGGACGTACAAATCCTCCATTTTCCCATGGACTCCTTTTCAATAGCATCATATCTATGGTGGTAGCCAATCGCTGCATGTTTTCCAGCCAACGTGCTCGGAGGAAAGCGCAGGGTCACAAGCTCTGATGCATCAGCTAACAGACACCTGAGCCAGCGGTCGTTACTTAGCAATCGTCTACCAACGTTTTACCCAATTTTGCTCTCTCAGGCTGCTGATACATCAGTTAACAGACACCTGAGCCAGCGGATGTTGATCAATAGTGCCGAGGAGAGAGCGCCATCTACGCACCCGGAGAGAACTCGGCCAATTTTGCTTTCTCAGGCCCTGGCTGCTGACGGCAAAGCAGCATTGAACTCATCATATCAGGTATCACATCCATAAGGGTCCACTCAACTTTGGATTTGTATGCCAATGCTGCAGATATATACGTCACACCTAGAGCATATACTAGTGCATCTCCAAAAATGAGAATATGGCGAAAAAGTTCATTTTTGTGCATATTTTATATTCATTACACATAAACTGACATTTCAGCTTTTACATATTTACATTAATGTTTGAACAGTAACTTGTGTACTGAATATAAAAAAATGATAAACAATGAACTATTTTCCCAGATTTTTGATGTGGCACTGTGTATATGCATTCAAACACACACATCATATGTCTTTATATGAACATACACACAAAATATTCAGAACTTCAAGAAAACAAAAGAACACAGCCGTTTTAAAACAAACAAAAAATGTCTAATCACAGAAGACGAGAGGCTTAACGAGGCAGGTTTACATGTGTTTAGCTCTAAGACCCTCCAAAAGACATACTGGCTGGAGAGGGTTAAAACCACAACCACTGGACAAACTGAATCAGGTAACGGAGAGAGAGAGCGGGAGTGGTTTTAAGGGGGTAAGAGGAGAAGACTGGGGCGGTTTTGTAATCACCAAAGCAGAGCCCTGAAGTGCCAGGGCAGACTCGTGGTAAGAAAGCTCAGGCTGGATGGGCATTTGCCGCGCCCAGGCGCTGTGAAGCACGCCGATGTGTGAAGCTGCCATCCCGGGTGGCTCTGAAGGTGGTATGAAAAGAAAGGTCTGCTGGCTGGGCGGGTGGCCCTCGAAGGTGCCGCTGCCTACGTCTGGCCCGTAATAAGAGGTCTGAGGGATGGACTGCGCGGCCGAAGCGTCTGAAAGAGGACGTCCCGCGTGAGGAGGAGGAGAATTGAACTCTCCAGCATCCGAGGAGGCCATCGAGTCACTGGACGGTTCTGGACTGCGGTCCTTAGGTCCGTGCAACAGCAGGCTGCCTGGGGGTAGAGGCAGCTCTGGGCTGACGTAGTTGCTGTATTCCTCGGTAACGGGCTGAAGCCGACTGACAAGCGTGGCATTGCCAGCGACATCCTCCAGATTAAGGTCCATGGAGCCTCGGCGGGTTCGGTACAGTCTCGAGGCCAGAGCGTTCGGGTCTGCCTGGAGTCCTTGGACATGGAACTCAAAGGCGCTGGCAGGTTCGGCATTGTGGGCCAGCACTGGTGGCGCGGAGTGTGGAAATGAAGAGTGAGGCTGGTCGTATGACTGTGCCACAGAGGTGACTGTTTGGGCTACGCTGATGGGTTGTGGAACAGGACTGTGGGTCAGGCGCATGTGGGCAGGAAGGTGCGGATGCAGGTAGGCTGGACTGGGCTGCGGGGCCTCGTAAGCCAGGCTAGCAGCGGCTGCTTGCATGTGCTGGTGGAATGAGAGCTGACTGAGTTGGTGATGGGCCAACGGATAGCCTCCATACGCTGCCATGCTTTCAAAATGGTCCAACAAAGTGGCCTGGTTAAGACTCAGCCTGCGCACGGCCTCCTCCTGTTGCTCTTTATAGCCATACAGAGGGTCAGACGGGGCTTGCATGTGCAGGGGCTCGGCCAGTCTTTGGGCAGCCATGCTTGGTAGCAAGAAGAGCGAGGGCTCCAGGGTCTCCACACCGGAGAACGGGTGAAGGCTGCTGCCGTAGCTGCGGTAGGCTGGTTGGAAGTGGCGTGTGTGGGCCTCCAAAATGGACGTGCTCTTGCGGCGCTGCACATTGAAGCCTTTCGGCGGGCAGGATGGTGGGGGCGAGAAGGAGACTGGTCGCTCTGGGATGACGGGGAAAAAGAACGGGGGCTCAGTGGGCAGAGTCGAGCCCCCTCCAGCACTGCCGTACTGCTGCTGACTCACTGACTGCGGCTGCAGTAACAACAACATACAGCATCTTTGTGAGGGAGCAGAAAGAGGCAGCATCATACAGTCAACACAGCGAGAGAGATAGAGAGAGAGATAGAGAGAGAGAGAGATAGAGAGAGAGATAGAGAGAGATAGAGAGAGAGAGAGAGAGAGACATAGATAGAGATAGAGAGATAGATAGAGAGAGAGAGAGAGA
>BRDA01006028.1:43092-58949 GCA_036984385.1 Crenuchus spilurus | reverse complement strand
CCAGGGGAAGACGTAGCACACGAGTACGAAGGAGTTAAACGCCTGCAATACAACTGAAAACATGGTCAACTCCTTTAAACTGTAAAGTCACAATTATAATTACAGCATTTTACTGTTTCACTGTATTTTACTGTACTTTGCTGTTTAACTATTTATTATGTTTTGTTGCATTTTGCTCCATTTTTATGTATTTTACTGTATTTTGCTGTTAACTATTGTACTGTTTCACCGTATTTAACCATTTTGCTGGTTTTTTTCTTTTACTGTATTTTGCGGTTTTACTGTATTTTGCGGTTTTCTGTATTTTGATACATTTTACTGTATTTTTCGGTTTTACTGTATTTTACTGTTAAACTATTGTACTGTTTCACTGTATTTAACCATTTTGCTGTATTTTGCTACATTTTACTATTTTTTTGTTTTACTGTATTTTACTGTTAAACTATTGTACTGTTTCACTGTATTTAACCATTTTGCTGTATTTTGCTACATTTTACTGTTTTTTTTTTTTTTTACTGTATTTTACTGTTAAACTATTGTACTGTTTCACTGTATTTAACCATTTTGCTACATTTTACTTTTTTTGTTTTACTGTATTTTACTGTTAAACTATTGTACTGTTTCACTGTATTTAACCATTTTGCTACATTTTACTTTTTTGTTTTACTGTATTTTACTGTTAAACTATTGTACTGTTTCACTGTATTTTAACCATTTTGCTGTATTTTTCTGTTTTGCTACATTTTACTGTATTTTTTTTTTTTGTTTGTTTTACTGTATTTTTCAGTATTTTGTGGTTTTACTGTAATTTGCGGTTTTACTGTAATTTGCTACATTTTACTGTATTTTGTGGTTTTACTGCATTTTACTATATTTTGTTTATGCAGAAATGCATCCATGCATCACAAACATTTGTCATTAAAAACAATGCAAAGGATTCTCAAAGCCACAACATCTAATTTTTTTTATCATGATACTACACTTGGTATCAATATCGACATAAAAATTCTGACATTGTGACAACTCCAGTTTTTAGGACATTTCCTCATAAATAAACTAAATGTTAGTTTAAAAGTCTTTCTAACTGAAGGTGTTTTGAGTTTCAGGTAAAAGTGTGCTTCTGTCCCGCTGTGAGCTTCCTCAGCAGGACACTCCTGTTTCACTAAGAGACATGAACATACAGGGCTGGCAAAGATTGCTGGGAGGCTGGCGCGGCGGCGGGGCAGAACACACTCCAGCGCTTTGGAGAGGCGGCCCGCAAACGTCTCGCCGTCTGGTTTCCCCGGGCGAGGTGAGAGCGGGGCTGACAGTGCCGGAGGAGGAGTGGAGGGTGGCTTGGGTGGGCATGATGGAGGAGGGGCAGAGGAAAAGTAGGGCACGCAAACAGACATGCTACGACCACGACGGGCAGGGGGAGGTGGAGGAGGCTGCGGGCGGAGGAGGAGGAACAGAAACGTAAACTAATGGACAAAAATCAAATGAAAACAGATTACAACTAAAACATGAAGGGAAAGAACACAAACTAACAAAGAGAGACAGATGAGCAGAACATTACACACAGACGTCTACAGGACTCAAGTCAGCAACACTGAGTAAAACCATGAATTAATTTAGTCAGGAGAGACCAAATACAGTCCCTGGCCAAATCATTAGGTACACGGATCTTGTATCTACACTCATTGTCAATTTTAGCTCCACTGTGCACTATGCTATCTGGCTGGTGGATCATTCTCAGCACTGCAGGGACACTGATGTGGTGGTGGGGTGTTAGTGTGTGATGTTTTTAAACACTCCAGTGTCAGCGCTGAAGCCAAGAGCATCACCAATCACCATCTACATGGTGGATCAACAACGTAGGTGTGTCTGAGTGGACACAGTGTTTGCAATCTCCACCACCACATCAGTGTCACTGCAGAGCTGAGAGTGATCCACTAGCTTTGACCACTGAAGTATACAGAGAAACAGATGGCTTGTAAGTGAAGCTGTATGGTCAGTGGAGCTAAAATGGATAAGTGTAGATACAAGGTCTGCGTACCTAATGAAGTGGCCATTGAGTGTAAACAACAGTAGCTCTGCATTAACCTGAAGTTTAATAAAAACAGGCATTTCACATATTTAAATGGTTTTAAAAACAAATAAAAAAATGACAAATTTTAACAACAACAGAAAAAGTAACAATGGGTACAAGTGACAAAACCAAAAAGCATCAAACACTATAAAGCATCAGTGCTGTGCAGACCATCAGCTCCTCTGTGCAGATCTCAAGAGCTGCGAAGCTTTGTCTTTGAGTACTGAGAGCTTTGTCGCCTTAAAAACAGCACCACCAGCAAAAAGTAAAGAATGAGATCAATATGACCAAGAGTTCAGCCCTGTAATCAGATTCTCCCATCTTTAACAACATTTCTCCCCAAAAAATGGTCATTTAGAGCATTTATTTACAAAAAAGACGAACAAAGACCTCAAGATTTAAAAGAAAGCAAGATAATATTAATTGTAGTGATTTCTTAACCCTATAATACTAATGTTTTGACTTAAAAGGGCAGCTTTTAAGCTTTTTAAGATTAGAAAAGTGGGACTGAAAGGTCACTGGGTCACGTCCCAGAGCCACGGCTGAAGTGCACTTAACCCTCAACTGCTGCCCGGGTGCTGCTGCAGGTGGCTGCACCCACTGCCCCTGTAGTGTGTGTGTGTCAAGATGGGTCAAAAACAGAGAAGAGTTTTAAGGGGATGAATAAAAGTGCTGCTTCTGCATGGTATTATTATTCACTGCACTAATGGTTTGATCCAGTTTATTCATTGTGATGCTATGAAGCTGCTGGTTTACATTCCGACAAGAAAATGCTGCATTTCTGACCTTTAGTGGATGTTTTTTAGCCCAACACACCTCTCCCGATTGGTAAAGATGGCAGAATCACAAGTTCAACACCTTCTTTAATAAGATACAGTGACTCAAATCTGCTCTACCAAACGGTTGAGCAGGATGTAAAGGGTTAGAAATCAGTATTTGGTGGAATAACCCTGATCTTGCGCTACATTTTTGCTGAAGCAGCTTTGTTTGATGAATGCATGACTGTCCATCTTTGCAGAGGTTTGCAGGTCTAGTTTTTCCGTGCTGTAAAAAACTAATTTAGAAAGAATTATGAAGGGAAAAGGATGAGAAGGTTCATGTTGCACGACTGTGCATGTGATTAAAACTCAAAAATAAAACGAGAGACTAATAATGAGCTTTCACTTCTCTGAGCGCAGCCGTCCACTGTGTTTTCAGAGGCACAGAGGAGTGAACTGATGGAAGTCTGGCTTTCAGCACAGCACTGAAGCACATGTGAACCAAAGACATGGCCTTGCATAGGGGACAACTTATTTTGGAACAATAAAACAAAGAAAGGAACTCAAAAACAACATGTAAAATGAATGATGAGGAGGAGAGCCAGAACAGAAAACTGTAGCACGTGTGTGTGTGATGGAGAGAGAGAATGAGAGAGAGAGAGAGAGACACAAGGATGGACCATCCGAAATCCAGACCATTACAGTTTATGGCTTTGCGTCAGTGGCTTTGCTTTCCTTCACATGCATCATTCCTTCACAGGTTCAAACAAACCATATCTCCACACCATAAAAAGAAAACAGGTTAAAACATGCAAACACGAGCACTCGTAAAAACCCACAACTGAATGAGTCAGTACTGGTTTAAGGCCAGACAGCGGGAGCAGCATCACACATTTACGTCAACAAAGAATCTAATTTCAAGGCTAGTGCTGAAGTATAAATAAGCACCCTCGACCTCATTTGGACTTGGAAACTGAAGTACAGCCCAAGTCCAAAGCACCTGTCTGAGTCAAAAATTTTACAAATTTTTTTTTTTTTTTCTCCATCATAACTGAATAAATCAGTCCTTTCAAATCAAACCTGCACTCACATGCTCCAACATAATAAATTATCAGGTCATGATCTGTACTTTATTTATATTACAACTTCCTTTTATAAAACGTATTAGGTCACTGTGTACATAGCTGTGCAGGTTTGAAGGCGTTCATTTATGACTGCCGTGCAACAAAATACAGCTGCCCCACTTATGATTCTGACAAAAAAAAGAGCAGCATGCAGTGCAACATACCTCAATATTAAAAAAAAAAAAAAAATTACACCCATCTAAAAAGATCATTCCCCCCCCCAAAAGTGTTCTGTGATGCTTCTGACTACAGTAACCATCACATGACCCTTAATGCTAATATATGAATGCTGAGTGATTGCCAGGTACCGACCTACTCTGACAGTAACCCTGTGCCTACTCGTCTTTTAACACTAAGCCAGACCTCACACTGTGGATCTTACCATAGGCTGCTGGGGAAAGGCAAGGTGCTGCTGTGCTGGTTGGGATGCAGGGGGATAAGAGGGCTGCCCAGGCTGCTGCTGTGAGGCCTGCTGGGATGCTGCCGGAGAGCCGTAAGACATGGTGAGCTGGGTGAGGGGCGTCTCGGAATATAACGATGACCCCTGTCCACTATCTACTGCTCCGTCAGCTGATGAGAGAGAGAGAGAGAGAGAGAGAGAGAGAGAGAGAAAGAGATAGAGAGAAAGAAAGAGATAGAGAAAGAGAAATAGATATATAGAGAAAGAGATGGACAGACAGACAGACAGACAGACAGAGAGAAAGAGATGGACAGAGAGACAGAGAGAGAGAGAGAGAGAGAGAGAGAGAGAGAGAGAGAGAGAGAGAGAGAAAGAGAAAAAAGAGAGAGAGAGAAAAAGAGAAAGAGAGAGAAAAGAGAGAGAGAAAGAAAGAGAGAGAAAGAGAGAGAGAGAAGAGAGAAACAGAAGAGAGAAAAAGAGGAGAGAGAGAGAAGAGAGAAAGAGAGAGAGAGAGAGAGAGAGAGAGAAAGAGAGAGAGAGAAAGAGAGAGAAAGAGAGAGAGAAAGAGAGAGAGAAAGAGAAACAGAGACAGAGATAGACAGACAGAGAGAGAGAGAAATGATCACAACTGTCTCCAAATAAAACTTGTACATTGTGATGATGGACAAAATAATGCAATATAATACAAATAGTGTAAGACAACAATATCAGCAATATCAATATCACAATAGTTGGCATCACAACAATAATTAACAACAAGATACACTCACTGCCCACTTCATTAGATACACATACTGTAACTTGCATCACTTATTGTGCATTTTAGGTGACCATACAGGTGCACTTACAGACTGTAGTCCATCTGTTTCTCTGTATACTTTGTTCACCCTGTTCTTCAATGATCAGGACCCCCCACAGAGCTGGTGGGTCCTTGTCAGCACTGCAGTGACACTGATGTGGTGGTCTACAGATGAACTACAGTCCATACAAAGTGCACCTGTATAGTGAGTGGAGCTAAAATGGACAATGAGTGTACAAGCTGTGTACCTAATAAAGTGGCCAGTCAGTATATTGTGTTGTTGTCACATTCACTACTCATACATACAGGTGACAGAGATGCCACTGTGTTGGTACTGCAGTTGTTGATGCTGGTCGGCCTCAGGATCCTCCGTCTCTGGCTGACCGGGACCAGGGGTCGGCAGTTGGACGCTGCACTGACTCAGAGCAGCTCCGAGCTGCAAGGCCTTCTGGGAGTCGCTCAACTGCTGCTGCTGTTCCGCTTCCTGTTTGCGCTTCTCCTGTTCTTCTCGCACCAGCTGGCGCTGCTCCCGCTTACGGAGGATCAGTGCCACGCGGTCTTTAATGGCCTTGGCCATAGTCTTGTGGTCACCCTCACACACATACCCAGAGTCCACCTGAAATTCAATCAAACACACAATAAAGCAAAATCAGGGTTAAGTCAGGACTAATCTAATCTCATTTCCTTTCTAACACTATTTCCTGTTTATACCAAAAAGGATCGGGAAGTTCGGTTCTTTTGGCTTTTTCTGGTGTTCCTGAAGCTTAATGAGGTTAATTCAGTCAGTATGTAATGGAGAACCAAAGCCATGTAGTTCATCACATTTTCTCTTTTTTGTTTAACTGTTAAATGTAATTTGGTGGACAAAAATGAACATTATTAAATGAACAGCTATACTATTCAGACCTGACACTAAACATGCCATGATTGGTAGAATATATGTGTTAAAGTTTGTGCAAATTAATTAACATGTTTTTTTAGGGGTTAAAGATGAAAAACTTTGATACGTTAAAGACATTTCAGGACTACTTTCTGCACATTTTTACTGCTTTCTTAGGCTCTTGCTAAAAATGCCATTTAACCCTCTGGAGTCTGAGGGTATTTCAGACACTCTGATGTAGTCAGACATGCCTCGAATTTTTATTATTATTATAATTTATTTTTTTTTTTTTTACAAATGACACCCATCTAAAATTATGTTTCCAAAGTGTTACACAGGCTTTTGTTCAGCACAAACTGAGTGTCATAAATCTATATTTTATAAATCTGTTCTAAACTTAAGACTTTCCAAAAACCTGTTTTCAGATGTGCTGATATATTGTGAAAAAACACTAAAAACATTTCTAGCCAAGACTTTTGAGCTCAGAACTGAATAAACAGAGGTGTTGGCTACACACTGCTCATTACAGTTTTTAGAAATTGTATGTGGTTTTATTTCTAAAGCTTAACTAATGTGAGGTGACACTCTGTTTTCACTCATTCAGTGGTTCCTAGACTGAATATTTATGAGATAGGTGTGAACATTCAGGTGAGAGGTCTTTGTTCATGTTCACATTCCACAGGTTCAATGGAATGTCATTCAATGGAATGTCTGGAATTACCATGTCATTATCATATGAATGACAGATCGCCTCATTTGGGGGGAAAAATGTGCAGCTGTCTGACTCGTGCTGAAAAACATGTCTCTGCTTATTTAAGCTCCTCTCACAAATATCTAAACATATATTTTGATTCAGGCAATGTGTGACCGGAAGGTCACTGCTTTGATTCCCTGGCAGGACACGACTCAAGTGCCCTTGAGGTGCCCACCACTTTGAGCACATGCTCACTACCCCCCCTAGTGTATGCGTTTCACTGCATGGATTGGTTAAATGCACCCACGAAATGCACTTTCACTAATAATAATAATAAAAACCAGATATTTATAGATTATAATGAAAGACAGATTGTTTCATGTAAAACAAATAGGGTGGCATTTGTTTGGGTAAAATAACACTTTAAAAGACTCAAACTCACCATTTCTTGAGCCACATCTTCAGGCACATCTTTACTGAGGTCGAAGGAGAACTCAATGGCTTCGTTGTCTTTGTATTTGCCCTTCAACTTCTTGGCATCTTCGATGCGAAGCCACAGCTTGATGCCGATCATCTCCCCGTCGTCCTCCTCGGCCAGTTCCACTCGTACTCCGGTCTCCTCCTGGAAGAAGGCATGGTTCAGCAGGACTTTGATGGCGTATCTGTAATGGAGAGAAAGCAGAGAAGGGATAAACAAGCCCAAAGTTCAACCAAGTACATAAACAGAAAGCATCCACATGACTGTAGAAGATGCCCGTATAATAACGGGACTCATGATGAGGTCAAGTATGTGCCAACAACTTTAATTTGTGACCAAATGCATCGAATTTGATCTTCTCATGATTGTACTGATTAACGGAGCTCTCGGCCATCTCACAAAACAGGTGGAGCCACAACTACCTCTGAGAGAATCTGAGCACCATCTACAACAATGTTTAAACCTCTACATCACAGGTCACCAGGTACCATCACCTTCAAACAAAACAGTGAAAGAGGGAAATGTGTGTGCTGAGACAAAAGCAGAAACCTTCAAATAAACATCTGCAGTGATTAAGTACACTCTTAAGAAAGGGGGTTCTTCACAGGCTCCAAGAACACTCAAAAGAACCCTCTAAATGCCTATTTGAATTAACTGAAAGTTAACTGTTGTCCAGCATTGGTTCATTTTGCAATAAAGTGACTACAACAACATTAATAACAATAAAATTAATAATAATAATAATAATAATAATGTCACCAGGTCACACATACACACACACATACACACACACACGAACCTCGGTTTCATCATTAATGTTCTAAAGTGTCTGATAATTGAAAATTTTCCATAAGAAATAAAGTAAATCCAATTAATCTGTTCCAGACACTAATATATGAACACATACATTTTATATAGAATAACTATAGTTTTACATACAGAACACAATGAGAAATAAATACAAAAGACTAATGAAATGGATAAATTAACATTTAACACCACTTTTATGGGTTTACGCTCTGTTTTAGAGAGTGCCGGTGTGGTCCAGCCGCAGCCTTTGTTTTGTTTTTGGGCGGTAGTGCTGCGCACCGTCGCTTTAATGTGATGTGTTTTAGTTTATTTTTAGTGTTACTATGTGGGTGCTTCTCGAGTCTTTTTTAATGGAGTTCTTTAGCTTCTGTCTGCTCTGAACTTGCTTCCAATCATAAGTCTGTGTACGGTCTCTTCTTGGCGTATGGAAATGTATCCAGAGCGGTTTGTTTCTGGCGTCCTCAATAAACACACAAAAAACAAATGTTTTGAAATGTTTTGCTTGGGGTGAAGCTCAATCAACGAGAAACAAAGCCAGAATGAATGACAAACGCATGGGTAGATGCTTTGTTTTCACAAAATTAGCAGTGAGCTACATGAGCACACTGATGAAAACCGGGCAGATGAACGATAACTGGGACAAAACTTTCCAGAATATGTCGACAATAACTGAATTGTATTATTATTATTTTTTTTTTTCAGAAAAGGGCAAAATACATTTGGACAAAACAAAACATTGTTCTTTATAGCACCATAAAAGGTTCTATTTAGTACCAGAAAGGGTTCCCCGAAGTCTTTTAATTTGTTTTAATCAGAATCTCACATTATTAGATTTGAATTTTCAGTAAATTACTATTCAAACAGCATCAACATTGAAACAAAAATTTACGTTTTAAAAATGTTATTTTGAGCATAAATAAAGTTTGGTGATACCCTAATATTCTGTGCACTTCAAAATGTAGGATTTAACAAGTCGCTGACCTCCAGACCCCCCTAAACACTCTTATATCAGAAACATACGACAGACAGCACCGGGAGGGTCAAGGCTGGATGACTGTGATGATGTTATGAAAAGTGATCGTGAAGAAGAGAAACTGAGAAATAACTGCTGACCTCTCGTCTTTGTTCTGTCGGATGCAGCCCTCGATGATCTCCTTCACCTCCGGTATGGCCACCTTATCAAAGCTCCCAGGCTTCACTCCCTGTGGAAACGCAAACAGGACTTATTAACGAATGATCTAAAGCAAGGAAATTAGTTTTGTACTTTAAAAGCGCCCTGGCATGCACTTGGTAGGCCTGGGCACAGAGTAGTGTACTGTGATGGACACACTGATGTGTATTTGTCTGAGATTTTCATTTAAGTAACCTTTAGTCAAGCTGCTGAAACTGGGCTCTCCTTCATATTACACATGGACAAAAGTATTTGGACAAAATCTCACTGTTTGTTGCATAATTAAGTCCATTTAAAAGAGCTTATCCTGCTCGCCTTGAGTGCATTTAGCCACAATGTTGGATGATCACCACCGTCACCACATCCTCAACTCCTCCCAAATGTGGTCGATGGAGCAGAGAACACAGTTACAACCCCTCTAGCTCACCTGGAATTAGACGGTGCCAACAGGTTCATGTTTGGTCCTAGTCTGTTGGCAGTTTTTGCAATAGATGTCACCAAAATCCCAACACAAGTGATGTTTAAACAGGTTAATTCTACATATATATGAACATCTGAAGGCAGCTTTAGCTTATTAATGTATGATTTCGATGAGAATTATAAGATGATGGATCCATTAGGAGTGATTACTGATGCTGGGGAGTAATTACGGCAGGGTCAGAGTAATGAACTGCTCGTTATTACATCTATTACACCAGAGACCGTATCCCCCAAAGGCAGCAAGCTAGTCACAGAACCTCCTCTACACACAGAACGCATATCAAAGCTTAACAAACTGGACTAATAACACAACAAGACAAGTAAAACTCCTCCAAGCTACGATGCACAAGCAGGGGCAAAAGCTTTGAGGGACTTACCGAGGATAACCCGAGTGCTGAGGGCTACACTGGTCTACCAGTGTCAACCCAAGCCTGAGCATTCACTCCTTATATAAGCCTGTGCCCGTCAGATTCCAGTGCCAAACAAAGTTAAGCGTGAATGGAGTTAGAAAGGCAAAGTATTGCAATAACAAGGCCATTAAAAAAGCTCATTACAGATGTGAATGGGTCCCTTTAAGCCGGAAGCATGCCGCCTCCCACTCCGTCACCGGCCAACAAAAGACAGCAAAATTAGAGGTAATCGTTCCATACTTGAGGGAGGAGAGAGGGAGCTGGGACATGTTGGAGGTGGAGGCTGATAAAAAGAACAAAAAGTAATTATGAACCGCTTCCAAATCTGCAGGAGATGTACAGCGCTACGCTACCAATCTAAGTGTTTTATTTTCTGCTCGAGCTCTTTCAGCATATGCCGTAATTGCTTTTAATGGTCTGGTGGATTAAGCTGTCTCCATGAGAACCACGAGCCTAAAATAACTTGGACATTATCTTCAAATGACTGAGCTCGAGCCAACCTGCCGTGGCTGTAAACTGCTCACGGAGAGGCTCATTAAAACAGTGCAGGGGGGGTTTGTTGACAATTTTTTAAAAAAATCAAGCTGCCGATAAAAATGCAAGTGCAGGAAAGTCTGAGGACTGGAAGGTGCTGTGATGTACTAGTGAACCTCCCAAGATTAGAACATAGAAAAAAGTTTGTGTTAAGAATTTCACTCAAATTCATGCTCGCAGGTGCACACTGATACGTGTATCCACGTCGCCAACAACAAAAAGCGTCACATTTGTACAGGGTTGCCAGATTTACACAAATACAATTGCCCGTAAAACCTCAGAGTTGGCGGTTTGCAGGGTTTTTGTACTAAATAAAAGAAGAAACTGAACGAGAACGTAAGATTTTAAGAAGATTTACAGTTTTTTAGATTTTGGGATAGTTTCTGTTTGTGTAGTGTGACTTTCTGTTACAAAATTGGAAGGACGTTTGGGAGACCTGGCAACCCTGTATTTGTGAGAGACTGATTTTAGTAAAACAGACGTGTTAGTAGCTGATGTGTGATGGGGTTTTTGCTCACAAGGACAGTAAACAGGTGGTGGACTGTAGTACATGATCAGCTGAAGAAGGGTGAATGAATGCCAGCTGGAATGCTTTTGCTGTTTTTACAGCTCCGTGAGTAAACGAGAGAAGCCAGCATATGTGAACCTTAAGGCTAATGACTTCTTCAAGAGCTAATTGGAGCCAAGAGTCAATCAATGTGATGAAATTGGATGAGTTGCTTAAAACTGCCCCGACTATAAAAAACTGTTCTCAAGAAGCATTGCCTGATGTGAACCATTCCTCATACAAAAGAGCTCTCAGAAGACCTACGTTCAGGAATTGTTGACTTGCATGAAGCTGGAAAGCTTAGAAAGGTATAAAAGCCTTGATGTTCGTGTGTCCATGGTAAGGCAGACTGCCTACAAATGGAGAAAGTTCAGCACTATTGCTGCTCTTCCCAGGCATAGTCGTCCTGTAAAAGATGACTGCAAGAGCACAGCGCAGAATGGTTATTGCTGCCAGGAGGGTCAACCAGTTATTAAATCCAAAGGTTAACATACGTTTTCCACCCTCCACTGTGAATGTTAACATGTTGTGCTCAGTAAAAATATGTAAACAATTTTAAGTGCAATATTAGATTAAGCAGAGTATGTTTGTGAATTGTTGTGAAATCTAAGTACCGGTACCGGTAATCCAAAAAAGGGTTCACCTACTTTTTCTTGCAATTGTATATACAGATGAATAATTAAGACTTACATTTTTTTTTTTACATTCAGACAGTCTGACAGGACCGTGAATCAGAACAGCATGTCATGGTGCTTTAGATTAAAGAGCAGCGGCTGAAAGAACACGACAGTAAGTCTCGTAATAGGAAATTTAGTTACATAATAAATAACTTGTACGGCGGGTGGGACAGATCTGTCTAACTGAGTGAATTCAGGATGGCTGAGCTCAAAATGCCCTCCGAGTGCCTCAAACTTCCACTGCTTCTGTTAGATCTGCACTATTGGATTGGGAGAGATTAAAATGCCACGTAGCCATGTGTCCGGTGGCAGAGCGAGCTGGCCAGGACAACAAAATCCAGGACATGCCCTGAGCTTCCCTTTTTGCCAACAGGTGCAGAGAAATAAATGAAAACTGCCAAGCTGTCCATCTGCCTTCCCTCCCTGAGTGCTGACAAATACAAAAACAGACAAGCTGCACCACTGTCTCAGCTCTGTTTGGGCTTTTCTGGAACCTTCTGTCCGTCTGGCTCAGAGACCGTAAGCGAGGCTGATTCAGGAGCTGTCTGGATCTTCTTTAGCAGCACAGCTGTTTGTGCGTAAGCACTTCCTGTCTGTGCAGGCAGGTGAGAGAGAGACTAGAGACGTGTACAGGTGAGGTACAGGAAATAACAACGATACGCATCACAGAAACACGTCACCGGCATGTACAACACTGATAAGAAGCAGTGAGGGCATGGGTGGGTGCAGCGATGCTCCAGTAAACGTAAAGTGAAAACAACTCAAAAGCTCTGCCACACTGAAACAATGAGCAGTCTCATGCGCATAGAATGGGCACTGCCCCCAGCTGGTGACTCATCAGGTCATCATACCTAGTCTCATCTGCAGATTCTTCCATAAAGAGCCAGCAATGCAACTGCACTCAGTCTGACTGCTTCATACAGTGTGACTGCAGTGCTGAGAATGATGCACCAGCACTGTGGGGGGTCGTGACCACTGAAGAACAAAGTATACAGAGGAACAGATGGACTACAGTCTAAGTGTCGTTAAAAACAATGAGCGTATGTGTACCTAATGAAGTGGCCAGTGAGTTATCAGTGAGATAAAGGATAAAAGAGTGCAAACACTTCCTTCTAAGAAAACATTCTCTAAACATCATATGACCCATCAAACCGACTGAGCCTGAACTCTGGAAGACTCATGACTTCTGTTTCCCCCCCCGAAAGGCCTGCAAAAGCAAAACAAGCAATTCGTGGAAGGAAATGAACGGCCAGCCATTAAAGACTGGATTTAGATTGGATTTGTGTGGCGCAACTGCTAACAATGGCATGAAGGCACAGAGCAAACAAACTCAGGAGTCAACAACCTTGACTGCGCAAAATTAAACACTGCACATCTATAAATATCAGAGAAATAAACTACAATCACGATCACTTCAAAGATTTTTCACAAACGCAAAGAAACAGCCTGAGAGCTTTGAACATCCTGAGAATGTACTGAAAACATAGGAAGGGACATTGTTATAGCACAGACTATAATCTAGGATGGAAACCACAGGCTCGTAAATGTATTTTAATGCCACTGGCAGGAAAGGCTGCTCGAGGAGGATAGATGGTGCCATTAGACAGAGTGGGAGCTGATATTAAATGAAAACCTTGAGTTTGGTTTGGCGAGTGCTCTTCGCTCAGGAGTAATAACAGTAAAAAGTGCTTGTAGGAGGAGGAGGAGAAGTAGGGAGATAATGTAAGATTAGAGCTGAGACAGGCTGGCGTGGAGAGCAGAGCTGGGCAATGACAATAGCCATTGTTATTGTGATTATAATACCAGTGTAGTGGTCGCCAATCAACCCACTCATTCAGTAGTGCTCCCCCAATCACTCGTAATGTCCCTGACTCTAGGAGGGTGAAAACTAGCACAGCTAGCTCCGCCTCTTTTCTAGCTGCTCGTTTGGAGTAAAGTGCTGAATGCCCAGCTCTGATACATCAGCTAACAGACACCTGAGAAAGCAGATATTACTTAGTAGTGTTGGGGATAGAGCGCCATCTACCCATCCAGAGAGAGCACGGCCAATTTTGCTCTCTCAGGCTCCGGTTGCTGATGGCAGAGCAGCATAACCAGGACTCGATCTCTCAAGTCTGCTGAGCCACTGGGAGCCCCCAAAATATGCTTTTCTGAGCATAACCAGGATGCTGTAAGCCCATTTAAAGCCCCATTAAAACGAGAACATAATTAGTCCCGTTTATTTGGATTTAGTGCATGTAAAAAAAAATTTAATTGATAGATTTCAGCTGCATTAAAATTATTTTTCTCTCTTCTGACTTACCAGATGTAGGAAATAATAAAAACACAGCAACCATTAAATCTTAGCAAGTGAACATCTTAAATCTAGCTAAAATATCTAATATTCATCATTTTGAGCTTATTTTAAGATCATTTTAAGTCAATTTATTAAGCTTATTTAAAGTATAAATCTAAAACGGGTCTGATTTACAGTTAAAAACTCTCATAATAAGCTCATTACATCCTTAAAATAAGAAGTTTTAGGACTGCTGGGATGTGTATCGTAAACTGCTGCCCTCTAGTGGAGAGTGTGAGCGAGAGTGATCTGAGGGCAGGAGTGGGGGGAAAGGAGGAGGACCGGAGCTGAGGTGAGATACTCACACTGGTGACCCGGCGGTAGATCTGAGCAGGGTTCTGACACTCGGAGTACGGGTACTCTGAGGTAGCCATCTCCAACATGCACATCCCAAAGGCATACACATCCACCGACTCGTCATACTTCTCCTCATACATCTCAGGCGCCATGAACTCAGGGGTACCTTAAATCAAAAGAACCATTCAGAACTCTGAGCCTCAGACCCGTACTCACCCAGCAGGGCCAACGAGGAGAGAAGAAAGGGAGAGAGACGGGAGAGTGGCACTGGCGCTCCGTTTCAACCCTGAGCGAGAGAGAGAGAGAGAGAGAGAGAGAGAGAGAGAGAGAGGAGCAGAAAAGATGAGGGGAAAAAACAAAAAGGAAGAAGAGGAAGGAGGAAAACTGCCCTCAGTTATTCAGCAGAGAAATGATTCAGTGTTTTTCTTTGCAAGGCCTTCCACTCTAGGCTCAGCTACGCTGGTGCCCGGACCCTCTGAAGCCACTCTTGGGTTTTATTTAGTAGCTTAAGCGGGCATTACCAGACACAAAGCATCAAGGTTTAGTCTAAGCCCTGGTTTAGGTTCAGCGTCTACAGAGACGGGCTTTTCAACAGCATAAAATAAGTAGCTTCCACTCACCTGTCAGGTAACCTGTTATGAGTGAAGGTAAGACACACAAGCACATCTCAGAGCAAGAAACATGTTTAGGTGTGATGACGAAAGGCCTTGCACAGAAAAAAGTACACGTGTGTATTGAGCGAGCTCCTGTAACAGGCTGGAACATGTGAACTTACCAGCATCACCTTTAGGATACTTACAGTAACTGCAGTACATTAAATTATCCATAGAGCACAGAGAGGGACACCTGAGATTTTAGCCCTACAATTTAGGGAAAAACACATACTGAACAGAGACCTGAAGCGCAGGAGGAGAGCAGAGATGGTGGGAGAAAAGAAAAAAAAAGAAAAAGAAGAGATGAAAAGATGAGAGAAGTGTAGAAGAGAAAAGAGGGTGAAAGAACAGAAAAAAAGATGAGAGGGGAGAAGAGGGCAGAGAAGAAGAGTAGACAAGAGGAGATAAGATGCGAGAAGAGAAAAGGAAGAGGATAGAAAAAGGAGTTGAGAAGAGGAGAGAGAAGGACAGTAGAAGAGGGGAGATGATAAGAGGAGAGAATATGCAAAGAAGGAGAAAAGAGAAAAACGAAATGATGAGAGAAGATAAGTTTAGCAAAGAGAAGATAAAGAGAAAAGGGTGGAAGATGAGAAGAGAAGAGAGAAAATGATAAGAGGAGAGAAAAGAGAAGATGAAGAGAAGAAAGTGCAAGAAGAGAGAAGGCGAGAAGAGAAAATGAAGGGAAGAAGTTGAGAGTAGAGAAGAAGATAAAGAGAAGACGAAGAGAAGATGCAGAGAATGA
>BRDA01006028.1:25719-40492 GCA_036984385.1 Crenuchus spilurus | reverse complement strand
AGACACAGACACACACACACACACACACACACACACACACACACACACACACACACACAGACAGAGACACAGCCCAAGACAAACAGACCGAGACCAACAGGGACAGACACAGACAGACACACACAGACGGACAGAGACGCAGACAGATACAGACACACTGAGGATAATTTCTGTGCTGCACTCACACACTTGTAGACTAAAGTGAAAAGTGAACCATGTTTATATAAACAAGCTTCACTAAATACAACAAAGGTCACATGACCGTACAAATGGAAAATGCTTTTCCACACAAACATTTCAAATTCTAGGAGAACTCTGAGATAAAGAGGTGCAGAAAATGACTTTATTTTCCATTTCCTGTCCTCTAGTTTATCTTACAGCTCCAATTATCTTTGTCTCTGTTATTATTGGGAGCAGAAGCTGTGCTGGCGGCTTGTTTTATCAAGAAACAGGAGGAACAAGCTGAACATGGGACTTACAAAACTCATATTTAACAATAGAAACAGCAGAAAATAAACAATACCCACACTAAGCAAATAAAACCAGTGGGCCGGTTAATTGTTGGTAACATGACTGACATCAATACAAGTTATCAGATGGTCTATGTGGCACAACAGGTTTGTCTGTAGGAGAATCAGATAAAGCAGCGCCAGCTTACACAAAGGCTGCAAGCCTATTTACATGAAAGTTTTGTGTAGTGCCAGGCAGAAATGTGTCAGGCACGCTGAGAGCCATTGCCATCGGCTGCTTACACAAGCTTCAGATGGTTTCAAGTTAGCAGAGCATTTACATAAACACTAATATAACAGAAGTGTGCTAGGTCAATCTGCACAGATATATAATATGTGTAACATATTAGTCTACAGCTGTACTGTCCTGTTTGCATCATCATAAACATTCAATTATTCCCTGAATAACATAAATGAGCCACTTCCTATGAAACAGACCGTTTGCCATGCAATGTTGTGAAACTTGAGTTCAATTGCAGGTTCTACAAATAGTTATTTTGGGTTCATGGAACCATACAATGGGAAATGTCTAATGAGTGGCATTCAAGAGTTATGACACTTTCATGGGGTTGAGTGAGCTGTGCCTTGCCAAAACGTGATGCTACATCACAGCTAACAGGAAACTGTTGATTTGAGGTGACACTAGGGAGAGCGTTAACACTGTTCTACAGCAGCTACACTGATAAGGCTGCCTGTAGAGTGGTGATACTGACACTAGGGGGAGCTCCAACATTGTTCTACACAGCTACACTGATAAGGCTGCCTGTAGAGAGGTGATGCTGACACTAGGGGGAGCTCTAACATTGTTCTACACAGCTACACTAATAAGGCTGCCTGTAAAGTGGTGATACTGACACTAGGGGGAGCTCCAACATTGTTCTACACAGCTACACTGATAAGGCTGCCTGTAGAGAGGTGATACTGACACTAGGGGAAGCTGTAACATTGTTCTACAAGTGCTACAATGATAAGGCTGCCTGTAAAGTGGTGATACTGACACTAGGGGGAGCTCTAACACTGTTCTACAGCAGCTACACTGATAAGACTGCCTGTAGATCTTGTACAAGATCTTGTCTTGTAAACGCAAGCTGATGGGTTAATTGGTCAAAAACGAATAATAACTATTGCTGGTAAAGATCTTTAAATGATTCAAAACTGCACCTATTGTGCATCTTGGCTCTGCAAGCACATAAAAAAAGACATAAAATTGTTTTAACTGCTGTGACCGTTAGGCCTGAAATTCAGCTAAATTTCCTGTGAATTTATTAGAGACGTAGTCCTGAATGAACCTGGAAAAGGAAACATACGTGTCACTATCCTTTAATGGGAGAAGTGAAAATGGGGCGAGGCCATTTTGGACAGTGAGTGACACATGGGCCTACTGCCAAGGAGTGAAGACTGGAGGCGTAACAAAGCTCGCAGCAAAACTGTCTCATCATTCATCAAACTCAGCACAGCGGCCTTACAGCTCACCATCTGCACAACCTCACTATCTCTGCTGATCTTTACAACAGAATAAGAAATGCGGAACGCTGCTTCGAGCACTCTCCCCAACAATAAAACAGCCTGGAGAGCCAATACTGTGTCTCTGTTTGCTTGCGAGAACACAGAATGGGACGACTAGTTCTCAAGGGGGTATTTACAGACCCCTTTAGGGGGGCTGGGGTGCTAAATCTTGAGTAAATAAGTTTATTTAAGATAACACAAAGACAAAAGCTTCTCCGTGTGGTCCCACTATTATGCAGGGTGATCAGGTGTCCTGGTATGCAGTTGGGACACTCCCACAAGTTCACCTTTTAGCCCAAATCCCACAAGGTCCTGGCCTGAGTTTGAATAAAAATCAAGTTACATCTTATTCCAGATATAAACACAACAAAATAAGTAACTACAACAAAAGTCACATACTAGAACTTAGATTTCAGTACTGATACCGTACACTTGATGAATCAATACTCTGAATATATTAAAACAATCATTATTCTCTTTAATGGAGACAATCAATAAGAAGAGAACTTATTGTAATGACATACAGTACCAGTCAAAAGTTTGGACACACCCTCTGGACATTTGTCCTTATTTAAAAATGTTCTGAATTGCAGATTAATACTAAAGTCATCCAAACTATGAATAAATACATATGTAATTATTTAGTAAACAAACACGTTTTAAAAAAACTAATTATTTTTTATATTTTACATTCTTCAAAGTAGGCTCCTCTTGCTTAGATGGCAGCTTTCTTGGCATTTTCTCAGTCAGTTTTATGAGGTAGTCACCTGGAATGGCTTTCAGTTAACAGCTCTGCCTTGTCAAGAGTTCATGATTTGCATTTCTTGCCCCCTTAATGTGTTTGAGACATCAGTTGTGTGTCTACTTTGAAGTAAAATCAAAAACATATTTTGGTTTGTTTAACACTTTTAAGTTTACTACATGATTCCTTGTGTGTTCCTTCATAGTCAGGAGGACAAAATAATTTAAAAAACATTAAATGATGTCCAAACATTTGACTGGTACTGTATCAATGCTTTCTATTGTTAATGCAACTCTAATGAGAAGCCAACAACTATCATGACCTGGAGTTTCAGGACTTAGACCAAGTTAATTACGATATAAACGTTTTGAGGGTTTTTGTAACCGTGTCACTCTAAAGGACCTTTGAGTGATTTCATGTCTTACAGAATCAATCAGAAAGGTTATTTTGGACCATGGAAGGTTTTTCATGGACTGTAAAATGAGCCATTTCCAGTTAATTTTCCACAAAATGCTGCAGAAATTGGAAATTTTGGTGTTTTGTACCTTAATTGCAGGTTGTGAAAATACCATATTGATGTTAGACGTTTTGTATTTACGTAGTCATGAGCTCAAGAGTCATGAAACTGATGCAAACGCTGAATAACAAGCTAGTTTCCTGGGTTGAGTGTCCTTGCATTTCTCCCTGGTGAGGACTGAAAGTCCTGGTAATGATAGAAATACATGTCATATGTTAAAGTGGGGACATTTTTGCTGGTCCTCACAAGAACTGTGACTTTTCATTACAAATATATTATTTATTTATTTTAGAAAACCTAAAAGAGCAGAAGCATTTCATTGGTTTATTTTTACTCAGTATTACACAAATGTATGGAATGTCCTTACTAATATAGTACTACCACAGTGTGTGTGTGTTTATATATCTGGTTTATGCCATTTTGTGGGGACCAGAACCTGTTTAGACACTCACCTTGTGGGGACCTTTCTACAAAGCTGGTCCCTGCAACATAAATCATGCAATTTTAAGGTGAAAACATGTTTGAGATTAAGGTTAGGGTTTTAAGTTTTGAGTAAGTCTGTGTAATGTCCTCACATTTCACAGAAACAAACGTGCGAGTTGTGCCTTACTGAAACTTGATGCTACATTGTAGCTAGTAGGCTTACAGAGAGGGATCTTCACCCACAGCTAATGACTCTTTACTGGATCAAGTGAGGTTTCCCCCTCGAAATATATGTGTGTGTGTGTGTGTGTGTGTACTGACTACTGTAAAGTACATCGGGTTACAAAAAAGAACGTACATCAATTAAACTGTCAGAAAGATGTTGGCAGGGTTCAAGACTGCACTAAATTCACAATCTATGTATTTAACATGTTTTATTTTAAAAACTGCCATGAAACGCAGCCCTTCTCTTATAAAATCTATCATTTTTGAGTTACCAGGTCTGTGAATTGCAGGAAATGTTCCTGTGATTTTAGTAAGGCCATACCTGTAGGACTCTGGTTGAAAGAATTCACTCTACACGGTCAGATTGCATGAGACATTCTTGAGGAATTTGTGCATAAAAGTGATTTTTTTTCATTTTCTTTTAGCAGCGTTTTTTGAAAGTTTAAAGTATGAACAAAAAACCTTTTTATAACTTTTTTGATGGACAAGTAGCTGACCCTGATACAAAACTGGCCACGGTTGACAGTCTCTCTCAGGCTGTGTTCAGACTGCTAGCCTAAATCACATTTTTGGCATAATCCAGATTTAATCCAGATTATTGATAGTCTGAACAGTCAAACACCACATCAAACTGGATTTTTGCAAATCAGATCAGGTGATTTGAATCCAGATCCATCTCAGTCTTGACTATCAATCATATACCTGCTCATTACTTTGACGTGACTTTTCCAGAGTGACAGAAGTTTGCGGACACTGCACCTCTTGCTGCACAGTGAAGCCGTCCACGATACAACACTGAACACTGCAGTGTATACCAGACTCCTCCATCACTGTATTGGTCTGTAAGAGTTTTAATACACTGGAGGGTCTCTCCTGCTACAGAGACCTCATCTCAACATATTTGATTTGAGAAACAAATGAGATTTGTCTGCAGTCTGAACACAGCCTTGATGACTGAAGGAAGCGTATGATTAACAGGCCAAAGACAGACATTTAATTGTGCATGACCCAGACTGTGAGGACGGGGAACAGTATGCAGGCTCGTACTGTGACCATAGATGCACTGGGCAGCTTCACCACACATGACAATCAAAGACAACCACATGCTGAGACCTTGATAACCAGGCCTGTTGTCTTTTCAAAGCAGTTCATGAAGTTATTAAAAGTTAAAGACAATAAACTCCGTGGTCGTGTCAGAATCCACACATCCACATGAGGGAGCTGCTGACCCTGCGTCTGGGCCTCAGCGCTGGCTCTCCGGTCAACACCACTGTGCCTCTTCCACTCTCGACGTTGCAGGAATGTTTGGAATCTGCAGCAGCAGCAGCTGGCGAGAGGGCCACAACCCACAGTGCACCTCTCACATGGAGGTGGCACACTGCTTTCCTCTCGCACTACCGTTGGGGACTTTTGTGAATCCCCTCTATTGTGATTCTGTGTTTTATGACAGACAATAACCGGCCTTTTTCTGGTCAGCTGCTTTCAGTACAGCTGTAGACGTAAGGCTTTTGAGCACCATTTAGGTGAAAAGAAGCCCTGCTCCGGATTTTGACCCAGTTCTCACACCCTGCGGGGCTCAACGATATTCCAGATCCTCTTGGAAACGTACAAAAAAAAAAACTCACAAAGCAAAAGTTCAGCAATATTATGTTTAGAGTTGCAGCAAGAAGCCAAAAGTGTTCATCACTCAAATTTAGCTGTTCTATACTCAGCCTTTCAATCATTTCTAATTAGGGTTGAGTGATTAATCATTTTTCTGTCAAAGTCATAATTTAGCAGTGCAATTTGTTAATATAGTCTATATTTTAAATATTCTCATGCTGCAAGTGAAGAGCCGCCCCAGGCCAACGCAGCAAGTGAAGAGCCGCCCCAGTCCAACGCAGCAAGTGAAGAGCCGCCCCAGTCCAACGCAGCAAGTGAAGAGCTGAACCAATCTAACACTAACCGACAACTTGAGCAAGGCGCCCAACCCCTAACTGCTCCTCAGACACCATAGATAGGGCTGCCCACTGCTCTTGGCAAGTATGCTCAATGCCCCTTAGTGTTTGTGTATGCATGTATGCACAAATGAGTCAATGTGTCATTTATATTAATATCCAGAGTATTTAGTGTTAAGTACCGTAATATTACTCTTGGTATCAGTATCAAAGTCAGAATTGTGGCATCATGACAACCCTAAAGCCCAAAAAAGAGGCTCTCGTCATAAGGTGACATCTCCAGTCTTCAAATACTCACCAGCAACTTCCCAGCTAAACAGAAAGGAGAGCAAACATTCTACAATAAAGTCTGGTCCCACAGAAGGCTGAGTGCACTTACGTTTTTAACGTGCCCGATGTCATGAGCTCCGTCACCAGCACAATGCACTTCCGTCCTTTGGAGGGAGACTCCCAGGAATCATAGAAGCGTACGATGTTTGGATGCTGCAGGCCTTTCAGCATACCAGCCTCTTCTTTGAAGCGCTGCCGCTCTGACCTGGACAGCTTACGGTCCTGCACAGGAGAGAAAAGTCAAAATCTTTAATGACCAGCACTCATACAAATCAAGCTGAAAGTGAGATCAGATGTATGTATATGCATAAAAATCACTGTTTACATATCAAAGTCAGGTGGTTTGCTTGGCATGCAGAGAAATAATCAGGCATTCGTTAAATGGGTTTTGTCCTAAATGAGTGTCCATCTGCCCAGTGAGAGCACACTCCAGTTTAGACACTGTAATCCAATGCCACATTCCTGCCAGGGCTCAGACATCAGTCAGAAGTGCCAGAGTAAATGGCAGTGCCAGGACGGACATGCTTAGGGCACAGTGGCTTTACTGAAAATCACCAACAGTGTTCAAGTTCACAGTTACTGCTTCTATGTCCAGTGTTCAGTCTTTATTGTGATGGAACATCATTGTTCCCTATAGACAATCTACAGATGTTGACAGTATTAACAACCTCAGTTCAAGTTAACAAGTTCAGATTAGGACCAGATTAGAGTTTTAGAAGGTTTAAGATTTTAGACAATTAGTGGTACATTAAATGCTAGCATCAAAAACGCAGCACCAACCCTAAAATTTTGGATCCAGGCTGTGTAATGGAGACAGAGTCCCTGATGGAGGAGACGTGTGCAATCAGATGCTCACAGTTCAAACTGTGTCCACAGACAATTTTACCTACAAGTGTTACTGATCTGTCCAGTTTTCTGTCCACCAGCAATTAATGCTGAGATCAGAGTCCAATCAGCACATTAACACAGATACAGTCGCTCATTTTCCAACAGCATTTGTCTCCCAGCAGCGAGCATCTGTAAGTCATTAACCACCACTGGTTCTCATGTGGGGGAGAGAGAGAGCGAGAGAGAGAGCGAGAGCGAGAGAGCGAGGGAGAGAGAGAGAGAGAGAGAGAGAGAGAGGTATATACATACAGTACATACATACATATTCTGTGTGTATATGCCGCTAATCCACCAATGGTATGCCGGAAATACCATGTCATTATCATATGAATGACCCATCACGTCATCTGGCAGAAAAAAAGTGCATGTGTCTGACTCGCGCTGAAAAATCTGTCTCTGTTTATTTAATCTTCTTTCACAAATATATCTATAAATATATTTCAATTCAAGCTGCATACAATTGAAAAGTAGACACTTTAAGGTTTCCAGGGTATGTTTAGTTTTGTTTCTAGGATAAAATCTATTTTTGCAGATTTTTGATTTTGCCCTCGCCAGCAGGAATGATGACTCCACAGGGTTAAACGTATTTATATCCACCATATGATCAGAAAAGCATGTTGTGATATAATGGCAATAATGACAAATCTCACGTTTCACCAACAACTGGATCAATGCTGTAAATGCTCTCCTCAGTATTGTGTATTAATATTACAACAATAATAATAAAACAAGAACAATAATATAACATTCAACACAAAAAGTGTGCTGGTTACTCCCGTAATCAATATGCTAATATACTAACAATAAAAAAATGAGTATATAATAAAACAACCTTACAAATGTGTCAGTAAGCCAGGTACACTACACAGGCTTAACCCTCATTGTGTCCAAATGGAGCAGAATGTCAAAGACGGGTCCATTTGTCTGTGAGTGAACACAAAAGTGCAAACTGCACTGCACATATCATGTGACTCTACACACACAATTAAAGGCCCGACACAAAACACCCCGTGTTACCACTGCATACTACACTTCAGCCCATAAACAACCACATCACACCAACACGGACAGATGCAGCAAGCTGTCCTGGTTTAAATTCACCCAGAATAACTGTCCCAGGTCAGTATAACAGGATGCTACATCACTTATAAAATCCTGAATTTAACATTAAAGGACTTTAAATGAAAGCCAGTTTGGCAGGGAAGCAGATCAAGGGAACAAGGCAGATGAGGGAAGTGGATAAAGCCATGCTTGGCTTCTGCAAGCAAAAGAGTGATTTGTATAGTAATACATGGGGATGTGTTACACCCACACACAACCCCCCACACACACACATACGTTTAAAATGTCATTATACTACTAGGTTTACTAGATCTAGTTGTACGGTGATTTACTACAGTCATAAGATGATGTGGTTACACTGGGAATGAAGATATTGACAGCTTTGGCTGGAAGATGCAGGCTGCAGCCATGGTTGCCAAGTTTGTAGGTTTTCTGCATAATTAGCATAGTTTGAAATGCACCCACAACTGGAAAGGATGCAGTTTTTGGGCTTCTTTCATAATAATAATAATAATAATAATAATAATAATAACAATAATAATAACAACAACAACAATAATTAGATATAAGATTAAAATCAAAATAAGATTAACAGATGATTTAAGGTCAAGAATGTTGATAGGTCTTCAGTCATCTGTCATTTTAGATTTTTGGCTTATTTCAGGTTCTGACTAACAAGTTTTAGACGTACAGGGCTTTTTGTTGGACCTGGCAACCCTGGCTGCAGCAGCTCGTTCTAGGTTTCAGCCAGCCAGTTAACACTAGTTCAGTTAGAAGTTCTGGACTTGTTCCGACTTGTCTCGGTCATCGGTCTCTCTAAACGTGTTCCTAGCTACCATTTAAACATTATTTTCTTCTTTTAAACTGGCGTGACAACAGAGCAGGGGTTAAACCAGGCCGGAGCAAACCTAAGCTTTAGCGTCTTTGGCCTGTTTTGACCAATGGCAGTAGAATGACTGTCAAAGGGGGCAGAGCAACCAAATGGGGAGGCAGTCTGATTTGGACAAGGCGTTGGTGATTCATTTGAATAGAATAGAAGCCAAAGGAGCTAAAACGTCCATCTATCGATCCAACTACCTCTCTATATACACACAGTCTATGGTTTGGAGGATGAAAATGAAGACAAATGAGCAAGAAAAACCTGCAGTGCTTTGGTGAGACTCCCCCAATTAAGTGAGCACTTAAATAATTTGCATTTGTAATGAAACTGACTCATTCCAGGCTTCTTCATTCCTGTATAAAGTGCCGAGGCAGATCAAAGAGCTTTAAACACCAAAGAGCAGCTCCAAGCAAGTGTGCAGAACATCTCGAAACGGAGATAAACCCAGGGGCTCTTCCCCCGGCTCCGCTCATGTGGGAAGGGATGTAAAGACTGTCGGCTATTCAAAGGCAAAACAAAGCCACCAAGTTTCTCAGCTGTGAATGGCTCAATACCTGTGAAGTGGGTCACACGGGCTGACAATTCATGGGTAGCAGGTCACTTCTGCTTTCAGGAGAAATTCAGGAAAAATGAGAAGCAAAAAGTCATAAAAGCACTGCAGGGGCTCTCAATCTGTGTAGAAAGAACATCACGAGTGACCTTTATCTTACCAGAACAGCTTCTTTTGTATTACCTACAGAGCCAGTATTCAGTCAGGACTACACACTGTACTCTGTACACACATTCTCATCACTGCAGTAACACGGACGCGGTGGTGGTGTGCTAGTGTGTGTTCTGGCAGCAAAGTTGATGATGTGAAACAGCACATCAACAGTGTCCTGTGAGCACCAGTGAAGCACAAAGGCTACGTACACATTACAGCCACATGGCTCCGATTTTTTGCTCAGATCAGATTTAACTATCTTGACGGTTCACGTTCACAAATGTAAGTGATCTGTATCTGTAATGTGAACCAATCTGTCCATGAAACGGCTCTCATGCACACATTGATACATGTTGACTTCGTCACCAACAACAAACAACATCACATTTGTGCAGGGTTGCCAGGTTTGAAAAAAAAATACAGTCTCTAAAACTTCAGAGGTGTCAGTTTGCAGGGCTTTTACACTAAATAACAGAAGAAATTGAATAAGAAAGTAAGTTTTGAAGAAGATTTACATTTTAAAGCTCATTGAAATGTCACTTTAGATTTTGAGGTAGTTTCCGTTTGTGTAGTGTGACTTTCTGTTACAAAATCAAGAGGAGATTTGGGGGATCTGGCAACCCTGTATTTGTGAGACTGATTTGAGTAAAACTGGTAAAACAGAGGTGTTAGTAGCTGATGTGTGATGGTGTTTAGCTCAGGAGGACAGTAAACAGGTGCTGGACTGTACATGATCAGGTGAAGAAGGTGAATAAATGCCAGCTGGCTGCTTTTACAGTTTTTACAGCGACGTGAGTAAACGAGAGAAGCCAACGCTGCCTCACACACTACACACATGTGTACAAGCAAAAAGACATGAAATCTGATCTGACCGTCACATTCAAGTCACATGTCCACGAATTGGATACGTATCGGATCTAGAACCACAAATGAAAGTGACTCAAATCTCAAAAACAGATGGACTACAGTCTGTACAAAGTGCACCTACATGCTCAGTGGAGCTGAGGCTGTACTTTTTGTTTTGCTCAAACTGTAACGCCACATCTGTGCAGTGCTGAGCTCCAGTCAGCAGAGAAATGAGGAGAAAAAAAAGTTGGCATTGAGCCCTGGTTTCTAAGAACTGTATTCTGTAACTGTGGCAGTACTTTTCCACAATAATGGAAGGCAAATAGGAAAATCTCGTTAGGCTTCAGTGCTGGAATCTAATAGACATGCGCATACGTGAGGACTTCAGAGGGGTGTGCTCATTATCTCTCAGCACTGTAGTGGCTGTAAACGAGTCCTCAGTGACATGCTGAGCACTTATACTTAATGGACAAACAGTGTGTCTTAAGAGAAAAGTGTGTGAGTGTGTGTGTGTGGTTTGCATCTCAGAGGGATTCAAATTTCACAAACACCCCAGCTAAAATTAACCAGACTCGTACCCAGTGTGTCACCTCGTGCGTACACATTAACTTACTGATAAGAGATGAAAATGTGTAAGAGGACATTTGTATATTTAGCTCAGTTTTGGGTCTCCCTCAAGTTGTTGAAAGTGAGTTTATTAACTTTTAGTAAAGTTAAGTGTTACATCTCCAATATCACCATCATATCCATACATACTCAATTACACAGATCTCCTATTCTAGTGATTAATAGTGTCCATTGAGGCTGTTTATGGACTAATATCTCCTATTCTAGTGATTAATAGTGTTTATTGAGCTTGTTTATGGACTAATATCTCCTATTCTAGTGATTAATAGTGTTTATTGAGGTTGTCTATGCACTAATATCTCTTATTCTAGTGATTAATAGTGTTTATTGAGCTTGTTTATGGACTAATATCTCCTATTCTAGTGATTAATAGTGTTTATTGAGGTTGTTTATGGACTAATATCTCCTATTCTAGTGATTAATATTGTTTATTGAGCTTGTTTATGCACTAATATCTCTTATTCTAGTGATTAATAGTGTTTATTAAGGTTGTTTATGGACTAATATCTCCTATTCTAGTGATTAATAGTGTTTATTAAGGTTGTTTATGGACTAATATCTCCTATTCTAGTAATTAATAGTGTTTATTGACACTGTTTATGGACTAATATCTCCTATTCTAGTGATTAATAGTGTTTATTGACACTGTTTATGGACTAATATCTCCTATTCTTGTGATTAATAGTGTTTATTGACACTGTTTATGGACTAATACTACCTATTCTAGTGATTAATAGTGTTTATTGAGCTTGTTTATGGACTAATATCTCCTATTCTAGTGATTAATAGTGTTTATTGAGCTTGTTTATGGACTAATATCTCCTATTCTAGTGATTAATAGTGTTTTTTGAGCTTGTTTATGGACTAATATCTCCTATTCTAGTGATTAATAGTGTTTATTGAGCTTGTTTATGCACTAATATCTCTTATTCTAGTGATTAATAGTGTTTATTGAGCTTGTTCATGGACTAATATCTCCAACCCAGTGAACAGTGAGTGAACAACACAGCACTGATGTTTTTAAAAGTATGACTGCAACATCAGCAGGGGGAGGAGCAGAGCAATAATCAGCTTACCCACTGCGGCCCGATGATGAAACCTAACCCGGCGGTCCGGCCTGATGGACAGGACCGATCATCACATGACTGACTGCAAATGCTCTGCATTTTCCAATAGCACTTCAGTAATGGCCCCGATAAGAGCTTAATACATGAAAACAGGCAGGGACGGCAGCCTCTGGGTAGAAATATGTTGGTTTTGTATTGGACGGTGCTGTGAAGGTAGAAAAAAGGTCAAACGGAAGTGGATTCAAAGTCCACGGGCTGTTTGCAGAAGCCCAGAAGGGCTATGGGCTGATCATGAGCTTCAGAAATTCTTCCCCTATTATAGGCCGAGCCAAAGCTTCCCCCCATGACTCCTCCTGCTCATTTTTGTATTACTAAACATCATAAGACTTCCATATGACGGCTTCAAAAACAGCCTCGGCAGCGAAGGTTCTCGTCTCCTTCGTGAGCTCAAAGGCTCAGAAATCTGACAGTTCTGTCTCTGCTATTTAAGGAAAACAGTCAGAGAGCTTTGAGCTGATTTAGGGTAACGGACTGCATGCAGAGCTTTGGTTATTACTGTACATTGCTGCTACTAGTCATGTTATTGCACTGCTGCATTATTACTCTTATCTTTAATGTATCTGTATTGCTGTCATCACTCATACAGCTATGAACAGATCATAATCTGCACATACCTCATCGAGGCAGCCATGTCAAAACCTCGTTTTTGATTCGTTTAATCCCGTTTTATATATAAACACACTGCCATTTACTTTATCAGAACAATATCCTGATGAGCACACTAATGGAAATGGTACCAAACGTCCCGGCATCATTACATTAACATACATTAACGATATTTCATTACCGTTTCCCCCCTCAGCCCATCTGGCAAGTTGTCGACAACGTGTTTACAACAGGACAGAAATATTTAACAGCTCACTTTCACGCTGGTCACATGAAGCCCAGTTCACAACCCAAGCAAGGTTAAGCTTTTAAATTAACCAGAAATAAAACTCTGATGAGACTTTGCTTTGCTGGATGTCCACGTTATGACAAAAATTGGATTAATTATAGCACCTGATTATTACCAATCAATATGGACACATGAGTAGCATTAGACCGATTAATTGGTTGGCCGATTAATTGGCCGATTATTACAGTTTTGGAATAATCTGTGTCAGCTGTTTTGTTTTGCTGACCGTCCATATCAGGATCAAAAATTCACCAGTTATAGCTCCTCTCTAATACAAATCAATACGGACACATAAGTGTGTATTGGCGACACCAAAGAAATGTGCAAAGAGTAGCGACAGACTGATTAATTGTTCAGCCGATTAATTTGCCCGATTACTGCAGTTGAGATAATCTGCATTAACCAATTATTTTTAAACAAACAATCACCCTGCAAGGCCAGTTAACAAAAAAAAAAAAAGGCACATTTACAGGCACATCTGCAGGCAGCCTCATTAGTGTAGCTGCTGTAGAACAATGTTAGAGCTCCCCCTAGTGTCAGTATCACCACTCTACAGGCAGTCTTATCAGTTTAGCTGCTGTAGAACAATGTTAGAGCTCCCCCTAGTGTCAGTATCACCACTCTACAGCCAGCCTTATCAGTGTAGCTGCTGTAGAACAATGTTAGAGCTCCCCTAGTGTCAGTGTCACCACTCTACATGCAGCCTTATCAGTGTAGCTGCTGCCGAACAATGTTAGAGCTCCCCCTAGTGTCAGTGTCACCACTCTACAGGCAGCTTTACCAGTATCAGTGGAAGAATTTGAACCCATGACACTGGCTCCTTGCCCGGGGAGCAGTTCAGGGTTAGGTGCCTTACTTAATATGTTATACATATTATGTTTGGGGTCAATTTGACCCGATCCAATGTTTAACGTCTTTAAATACAAGCATAACATGACTTTTTTTGCTTTATATTTAATGACTTTTACTAATTGCATGCTGATAACTGAGTAAACATAAAATTAACATATGTGTCCCCGCCAGGAAAAACCAGGTCAAAGTCTTTTTTTTTTTTCAAAACAACTCTTTTGTGAATTTAAGTTTTGTTTTCGATCAAATATGTACTACAATATATATCTGAGACTATTATCTATCATTTACAGCAAAAATAGCGAGTGGCTAAGTTTTGTCGCTAATGTGAGTGACATGATATTGACACGATATCTCAATAAGTTGCCAAGTGACTTTGGCCTGGTTTTCCCTGGCGGGGTCACATATGTTTTTTCAGTGTTCTGTACACATTGTATACATCAGTGTTCTTTGTAGTCAATTTGACCCCAGGCTGTTTTATCTGTATAACATATAAAATATCAACATTTTAGAGAGGAGACTGTGTCTGAGACAAGGGAGACTGTCTGAGACAGAGGAGACTGAGATTATAATAATTTTCTGGAGGTTTAAATTGCTGTGGTCAAAAAAATTAATGATGTTATTAAACATGAACATAATATGAGGGTTACGGGCACTCCCGTCATGTCCTATTGGTTCAGGGGATCAAACTGGCAACCTTGTGGTCA
>BRDA01006028.1:0-21450 GCA_036984385.1 Crenuchus spilurus | reverse complement strand
TTTTTTTTTTTTTTTTTTTTTTTTTTTTTTTTTTTTTACACAAAGTGGTAAAGCTTTTGCACCGAAACGCAACATTTGGCTGAACACTAAACACAGTTCTTCATTTCTATAAACGATTATTAAATTAGTAACTAAACTATTTCCCAAAATAATAATACGTTTTGTAGTTAGTCAGGAATGAATGTTTGTAGTTTAATAAGTTGGTTTGATATCATTAATAACATGAGTTTAATTGATTATATTTGTATATAAAACAAAGACAATAATACATGAATATGTATGAAGATGCATGTGTTACATTATTACTAATATTTAATAAAATGATGAAAATGTCTAAAATAAGTGATGTAAGTCACATGGATGTTTTGTGTGTTTAATGTGAGAGTCATTGGCTGCAGACACTGAAACACTTTACATTTCTACTGGTAATTGTGAGACGATCCCTAACACTGCAGCCACCGATCACAAACACAAAGCTAAGCGGCCATATTCTGGCTTCATCATAAGAAGTGAGGTTTAGTAAAGGTTGTGCTTTACTTTACTGCAGTAAACCATCACTGTGGTTCAGGTCCACAGCCGGGAACTAGAACAAAGCCTGATCAACATTAAATAAACTCTTGGTGTGTAATGAATATAAAATACCTTTTAGAATGAATTTATGAACCAAAACAGATTCAAATATTCTCATTTTTTAATCAGACCTTTGGTTGCAACAGCAAAACCAACAATGCCAGTGAGTGAGGTTCACAATCTTGGACGAATGTCTCTGACAGACACTTGAATGTCTCAAGGCCAGAAGTTTTGTAAGATTTTTCAATCAGGTACATGAGGCCAGCATGTCTGCTTTGTGTTAGTCACAATACAGCAAGCATGAAGGCATTTCCAAATGGTAGGTCTCATTAACATTCTTCCATCTCTTATCAGACACATCAGCACTGCTGCAGTAAGTATGT
Source organism: Crenuchus spilurus (assembly GCA_036984385.1). Taxonomy (NCBI): domain Eukaryota; kingdom Metazoa; phylum Chordata; class Actinopteri; order Characiformes; family Crenuchidae; genus Crenuchus; species Crenuchus spilurus. Next base: position 20,497 of record BRDA01006028.1, on the reverse strand, counting down.
CGTCAATCAGAGTCAGGCTGGAGGCGGCGATACTCACATGGTCACTTCATTAGGTACAGAGCTTGTATTAGCATTGTCCATTTTAGCTCCACTGACCATACAGGTGCACTTATAGTCCGTCTATTTCTCTGTATACTTCTTGTTCTTCAGTGGTCAGGACCCCCCCACAGAGGTGGTGGATCATTCCCAGCACTGCAGTGACACTGATGTGGTGGTGGTGGTGGTGTATTAGTGTGTGTTGGTCAGACAGATTTTAAACACTGTGTCCACTCCCACCTTGGAGATGTAAAGTCAGAGACAGCAGCTCAGCAGAGTGCGTGTTGGTCCTCTAGTCCTTCTTTGGCGCTCACATGACACTAGGACTGCCATGATTAGTCGACTAGTCACGATTATGTCGACTATTAAAATTGTCGACGACTAATTTAATAGTCGTTGCGTCGTTTGTTTTTTTTACTTTCTTTTTCTCTCCAAACTGCTGCGTTTTTCTCACCTTTTACTGCTGCGTCTGCCTTTCTGTCCTTGACGCACATGCGCAGTAGTGGTAACTGGGGTAGCCCGTGGATGACGTCACAGGACGTTATACAAACAGGCTCATCATGGCTAGCCGCAACGGAGCTCAAAAGAGTGGGATCATTTTAAGAAAATGAAAGAGAAACGTGTGCAATGCAGTATCTGCAAGTCAGAACGTGGCTTCCACGGCAGCACAACTGCGATGCACGAGCACCTGAAAAGGAAGCCTGTTGTGGCTGATTGTGACAATAATGAAGAGGGACCGTCATCTCGGTAAGCTAAATTGCTAGTTAGCTGCTAAACAGAGTGTAAACAGAGAGTTAACTTGCTGCTTACTCATATTTATAGCTGTAAAAGTGAACATTAGTGATGACGATTTGATTCATTAGCCTTAGCACACATTATTGTGTTTTCTGTAACGTTATAACAGTCATGTGTTTGACTAGCAATGCTAATGTTTTCTAACGTTATGTTTCAGTGCTACGTTTACACTTTATGCTTCATGTTAAATAATTGTTTGTTGCAACAAGCTGCATATTTAATTAAAGGTTTAATGAACTATGATCTTAAATGTTTTTATTTTTAGTTAGCATATAGCTGAAATCTAATGACGGTTATATAATAGCAGCTGCATTCTAGTGCGATAAGCTGTATGTTTTATATTCAATTAACATATGATCAGATTAGTCGACTAATCGTAAAAATAATCAGTGATCAGTCGACTATAAAAATAATCGTTTGTGGCAGCCCTACATGACACCCCACCACCACCACATCAGTGTCACTGCAGTGCTGAGAATAATCCACAGCTCTGTGGAAGTCCTGACCATTGAAGAACAGGCTAAAATGGACAAAGTGATGCTTTTTAGCTTTATCTGGACTGACTCAACTCTCCACAAAAGTATCCGCCACAGCGAGGTGCGACTGGTGGCCTACTTTAGAAGACACTCTCCGGCCTGTGACCTCGACCTTGTCTGAAATATGCTGACACGGCGAGTTACCACGAACAGCAGGCATGAGTGTGTGCAGATGGGTGCAGCTGTTAAGAGACTGGGTTTCCATTCCTGGAGCCCATTCGAGGATCATCACACTCTCCCAGGCCCTCACTATCCCACGTCATTCATTATCCAGCACGATGTGCTCCACTTGTGACCATGCAGTTGAATGGCTACAGCAGATGAGGCGTTGCTATTTTTGGCTTATAAACCCCAAACGGGGGGGAAGAAAAACGAGTGAGGAGGGGGGAAACCCCATGCTCCCTACTGTGTAAGTTTTCTATGGACATTTTGGTCTGAGCAATCCTTTAAATCTCATTCCAACACCAGAGAATGAAGGGAAAACAATTTCAGATGACGCTAGAATCACTTGGCCAGTTTACACATTTACAGGCACATCTGCAGGCAGCCTTAGCAGAGCTCCCCCTAGTGTCAGTTTGTCCACTCTGCAGGCAAACAATGACTGATAAATGTATGTTTTCAGCTCAATCATCCATCCCTTATCTTAAGTTTAATCCTGATCAGGGTCACGGTGAGTCCCCTACCCCCTAACTTGGCGCAGGACAGCGCACCTTCTTAGCTAAGCCACAACAGGGTGCACCAGAGACCCTGATGGAAACCCACGCAGACACAAGGAGAACATGGAAATTCAACCTATCAGCCATCAGCTGCCCTGCACTCTAAATATCTGTATCATTGAAACCAGCAGACCCCATGTTAAAAACCCAGTAGAGGAAAAGAACAGTTGGTGATGGCACAGAAGCATCAGTCCGCTGCAGAAGAAAGGACTTTGACTGTCCTGGCCTCGTTCAAGCACGGTCTGTTTGCACCTCCTAAAAAATCACAGCAGGCACAAAGTTGATTCACACATAGTGCCTCGTCCTACTTCTCCCCTACAGCTGGGGGTAAAACACAGATCACTGCGTGATGCAATGCACTCAATACCCACCATGCACCAGGCCTGGTTGATGCAGAGTCCAGGCAGGACCTCCGTGTTTATAAAAGTGTGACATTACTAAAATAGACTTGACATTTAGTATAAAAGGCCTGCTGAAGATCTAATGAGACAAGACACATTCCTTCACACCGAGCGGGGGCCTTTGTGGTGCAGGTATGTGGAATAAGACGAGTTTATGACAGGAGAAAAAATCTGCAATTCACTCTTAACTCAGCAAATTGTGTGGTTTCCATTTAAACTGGTCTGACCACAGCAAAAGCACAGGCTACTACATAACCTGGTTTACTGCACTGTGAGGTTTATCTGCATGTGGAGCTCTTCATCAAGCTGAATGCTAATACAGAAGAATACAGAGGAAGCAGCAGTAAGGAGGACTCAACAATTCTGAGAAAATATGTCATTATGATTTTCAGACCAATATTGTGAGTGTAATTTTTGACAAACCGAAGGACTGCACTGACCGTCCGCCCGCCTGAGCGCTCGATTGACCTGCTGCCCAGCGGACTGCCTGAATGACCAACCAACCGTCCGATTGACCTGCTGTCCGCCTGACCGATTGCCCGCCCCACTGCTGGACCGCCCGACCGCCCGACCTGCTGCCCGACTGACCGTCCGATTGACCTGCTGTCCGGCTAACTGACCGAGTGACAGATTGCCCGCCCCACTGCTGGACTGCCCAACCGACCGCCCGAAAGCCCAAACAACCGCCCAACCAACCATACAACCGCCCAACCAACCATACAACCGCCCGACTGCCCACCGACCGACCAACCTAACAACCAAGTGACCGATTGCCTGCCCCACTGCTGGACCGCCCGACCGACCAACCTAACAACCAAGTGACCGATTGCCCGCCCCACTGCTGGACTGCCCAACCGACCGCCCGAAAGCCCAAACAACCGCCCAACCAACCATACAACCGCCCAACCAACCATACAACCGCCCGACTGCCCACCGACCGACCTAACAACCAAGTGACCGATTGCCTGCCCAACTGCTGGACCGCCCAACCAACCATACAACCGCCCAACCAACCATACAACCGCCCAACCAACCATACAACCGCCCGACTGCCCACTGACCGACCAACCCAACAACCAAGTGACCGATTGCCCGCCCAACTGCTGGACTGACCAACCGATCACCTGATTGAATATCCACTTTATTCTGTCTTGCCAGATTGACAAAAAGTCATGGTTATGATGTCATAACAGATTGGTTGTCCTAGATGGTCCAACTTATCTACATATAGTTCACAATCTCAGGCTTTGTTTTATAGAAATTTAACCTAACATTTTAATAATGTAGGCTACAAAAAACATCATTTGGTAATTGCACTTAAATTGTGAATATTCATCTTTCAGCCCTAGGAGGTCTAGAGAAAGCAGGTGAATGAAATTAGAGCGAGTGCCACAGAAGCAGTACAATTCAGAGAAATGCTCTTGAAAAAAGAAGTGAAAGCTCTGAGCAAACCGGAAATAATAATAAGTAAAAGTAGCTTCTGTCTCAGCAATTCCTGGTAGAACATCTTACTTTAGGACCTGAGGAACCGATTTGCCTTTCTCAGTACTGCACTGCACGCTCTATTCTCTTATTTCTAAATGAAGCCTCACATTAACAGCTTTAGCAGAGGCCAGTTTCTACCCCTATTATTCTCTACCGGGCCTCAGAAGACAGGCGGTGGATCTCGCCTCAAGAGCTGTGGGCTAAATCCCCCTGATGGAGCTTTCTGTTTGGCTTGGACTGTCTGGGCGAGACAAAAGCAAAGGGATGGGAGAATGAGAATTAGTGAGAGACCCCCCTGCAAACTTTTCTTCTTTTTGTCTTACAATGAGTGACGTCTCGCCTCAAGAATCTCAAGAATGCACAAACAATACAAAATCTTACCCAAACCCTGGCAGCAGGGGGCCAAACCAGTTATACAGTGGTACCAGTGGCCCAGTCACTGTGGCAGACAGACCATTCATAGCTTAAGATCTTCCAAATTTAGAATGTCAGTGGGTTTGTCTACAAATGACAGAGCTGCTCTGTGCAAAATCCCAACCAGGCTGTAAAACTGGGAGGTTCAGATGCCACATACTGATCCATGAAACCAGTTGGAGCCCTGGCCCTGAGGGAACTACAGCAAACTTCACCATCACATGCTCCTGGACTTGACAATATGATGTCATACTGCAGTAAATTCTTGATACTCAGCATGTTTGCAAGCTAAACAACATCACCAGCACAAATGCAATGTGTGCTTAGACTTCAGGTTCAACTATAGTGGAACCTCGTTTTTCAACAGTTATCTGTTCTAAAGTGTCTGATGGGAACCAAAATGAATGATAACTGAAGCAATATGTCCCATAAGAAATGATGTAAATCTAATTAATCTCTTCCAGACACTCAAATATGAACAAAAATACATTTTATATTGAATAACTATAGTTTTACATACAGAACACAATGAGAAATAAACACAAAAGACTAATAAAATGGATAAATGAACATTTAACATCACTCTTACAGGTTTACGCTCTGTTTTAGAGAGTGCTGGTGTGGTCCAGCTGACAGTCTTTGCTTTATACATCTGTTTTCTTGGTTCTCGGCTGCTTTTTTCATTCTCAGACAAATGAACAATAAACTCGTGGGTGGATGCTTTGCCGCATTGGCACACCGATGACCGGGTGGATGAACCATAACTGGGACAAAATTTCCCCCAAAAAAGTCAACAATATCCGAATTGAACGATAACAAGGTCAACAGAGATTCAACTGTATGTTGTTTTTCCAAGTCATACATCTAAAAAACTACAATCAAGAATAAGATAAATATATATTAACATTTTGGAATTAAATAATTAAAAAAATGAATTTTTTGTTTAGTTCTTTTTATGTATTCTGTCACAAGCCTTTTAATTTAGTTACTATAAAGAAACGGGACTAAAAATTTACCTATTGGCACCATTCATAATGGCAGGTGGGCTACAGGGGTATAAAGCCCCATGTTCTCCTACTCCATCCAGTACTTTTGGGATGTGTTGGGGAGATGATCATCTAACACAACCTCACTAACACTCTTGTGGTTGAATACAATCAAACCCACACAGCAAAGCTCCAAAAAAAAAGTCTTCCCTGCACCGTAGACACAGTTACGCCAACAAAAGCAGGATAAACATTTAGCATCCTTGAAAGAATGAATGAGCAAGTGTCCCTATACTTTTGTCCAATCCCTGAACAGACAGATTTTCTTGAAACGGTCACACAAAAAGCTCTTCCTCTAGAAAACACCATCTGCTAGGTAAACAAACCCTTTTACCAGATCAATAGCAGATCAATCTCCTGCATCATGACGTGAATTCAATACTCAAGTCCTATAGGCTAAATCTGTGGGAGGAGAGGAGATCAGCACAAGAGGATGGAGCAAGTCCTGGCAAGTCAACACACTGCATACTTCAAAGACATGGAAAGCTACAAAAGATTACACATTCTTTCTGAGGGAGCACAACCTGCTTTATATTAGCTGAGGAGTATTTAGACTAGTGCTGCATTTAAAGGGGCCTTTCCACTGGACGGAAAAGCACAGCCCACTGGATCCATGCCCAGCTAGTCACGTCAGGTTCAGAGGGGAGCTTCAAAGAGAGCTCCGGCCTCCCATCACTGCAATTATAGGGCAGCACCTCACTCATCCCTCTGCTACCCTTGAAGATAAGGTCAAAGTGTAAAGGTGGAAGGAAGCCCAGAAATAGAGGTTTTAATATCCAACACCACAGTTTCAATGGTTATTACATTACATTATGCAATATTATACACAGTCACATAACACTGCTTTCTATTGCAAGAGCATTAAAACACAGTGGAACCTCGGTTATTGTCAAGGTTTTTTCGGGGAAATTTTGTCCCAGTTATCATTCCTTTGCCCAGTTTTAGTCAGCGTGCCCACATGACTCGCCACTAGGGCTGCAAATCTTTGGGAATCGAGCGAATCGATCCAGAATCAATTCTTGGGGTCAGGAATTCTTTCAAATACGAATGAAATACTTTACCGTTGCAATCTCTGCAAGTCACGTCAAGCCCTTTCTTACCCGGGCCGGGTTGACAGTAAAATCTAAAGTGTTTCCAAATGGTTGCTTTCAAAGACCGCGGCTAGGCTTGCATGCCTGTACATAGCCAACGCTGCTTCCTTGTTTTGCCGAGCACTACGGTGGCTGAAAAGGGACATCCGCACCCGCAAAAATAATAGATTTTTTGAAAACAAAAATAGATTCTGAATCGTTCAATGTTAGAAACGCGATTCGAGCTCGAAGCGATTTTTTCCTGCACCCCTACTCGCCACTAATTTTTCAAAAACAAAGCATCCACCCACACGCTCGACGTCTCTGGTTTTGTTTCTTGTTGATAACACTCAAAACAAACTCAAACACTTCACACTAAAGCGAGGGCACGCAGCACTACCATCTGAAAACGGGTTTGAAAACAAATAGTCAAGAACCCAGATAAAAGGGTGTACAAAACAAAGGCTGCAGCTGGGCCACACCAGCACTCTCTAGAACAGAGCGTAAACCTGTAAGAGTGATTTTAAATGTTAATTTATTCATTTCATTAGTCTTTTGTTTATTTCTCATTGTGTTCTGTATGTAAAACTGTAGTTATTCTATATAAAATGTATTTTTGTTAATATTTTAAAATATCTGGTACAAATTAATTGGATTTACATGATTTCTTATGGGAAATATTGCTTCAGTTATCGTTCGTTTCAGTTATCATCAGACTATTTAGGTTCCAGAGTTCCACTGTATCCATCTTTGCAAACTCTTCATATGTACAGCACATCACTTGCTTGGTGCTTCACATTGTCCTGAACAGACCTTTTCGGTCCTAAAAAGTAAACAAACAGTAAAAGTCTTTTCTGGAAGTGCACGGAGCTCCATTACTCAGGAAGCTCAGGTTCATTAACTTCATTAATGTCAGATTGAACATTATCTGATAGCACTCTCTACAACATTTAACACCTCAGTAACTTCAGCCACTTATCTTTTTACTTTCCTCTGAACGCAGACGGTTATGGTTCATCTCTTAAAAGTTTACAGAGGCCTTCATCATTACAGAGGTTCATCCAGGTCTGAATGGGACTTTAAACTATTCTGGCAAAAGTGATTCTCTCTCAGAATGTGTACAAACAGACAACAGTGTCGAGACAAGCTAAAATTACTTATAGAGAGCTTTTTATAAGGACTGCTTTTGTTTTGATACTGGCCAGTGAGTCCTTACCCATTTTCTAGTATGTTTAAAACTTTATCCCCTTTATTCTAGTTGCTTGCATGGGTATGGTGAACAGACTACTTCACAAGCCTCGTGGTTATTACACATTTCCTGGCTGAGGCAATGATACCATAAGGATAACTGAGAACTTGAATGTTTCACTGATCGAGATGGCTGGACAGGCGCCGGCCTCCATTCCTACAGCCGCGGACATTAGTCATTAGAAATGAACACCAGTCTACTTGCACTGTAATTATAGATATCAGTCTTTTTATTTAATCCACCAGATCTTCATTTGTCTTAATTATTCATGATTGTTTAGGTAAATAAGCAAACCGGCAACCCTGTATGTGGTCACATTGTGCACATTTGACATAATTAGGCTTTGCACGTTGCTAAACGTACGAGGAACTTCAGCCTAGCGGTCAAGCATGCCTCCATTTCGTAAAACTGCTACTACCGTTCCTTCCAGCTTAAAGGTGTCAGTAGATATTACTTTAGCTACCATCAATCACTGGCTGAACCAACATCTTAAAAGCCACATTGGGTAATAACATAAATACTATACTGTTGTAAGGCTAAAGGTTTACACTCCTGGACCAGAAGGACAAGGTTGTTTATGGGTATTACACAAAGAATCACACGCGCCCATCCTAACTTCACCCAGACCTCTTTGCCTCTCTGCTCTGCTGTATTTCTGCTAAATAAATAAAATCTCCCCGTATTTATTAACTTGTACGATGTGTTTAACTTACACCATGAAAAGAATGTACCAAAAAAGTTCAAGCCTCAAATTTGACAATCAATTCTATTCTCTAATTTAATATTTTCTAATACACGTAAGTTGCAACAACGGAGCACTGTATTATGTTGACAAGGAGTTGTGTTTATAGTCAGAGTATTGATTTGGTATTGAGTATCATGACACTACACTTGGTATTAGTACTGAAATCAAAAACAGTGATAGAACGATTAATCAGTTGGCTGATTATTAAACGGTGGATGTAGATTTAGACTAGTTTGGCCAAAAAAAAAGAAAATTTCCATGTTGTCATCCAAGATTTACACAATTTCCCCAGTTTATTAGATATAAATAAAATTATAATATCTGCTCCAGTGATGGACCGATTAATCAGATGGTTGGTCAATTAATCAGGCCAATTGTTGTCATTTTTAGATAATCTGCATAGTTTGAATATTTGTAAACAAATGGCCTGTACTCATAAGGATAGTAAACAAAAAATATCACATTTACAGGCATATCTGCAGGAAGCCTCCAGCATCACCTTTTGTGCAAATCACTACTCTCAAGTCAATAGAGCTCACTAAAAATGCTTAATTCTTTTATATTCTCAGATGCAAAATGACAGCACGATATTGGCATTATATATCAGCCATTGACCGGCCTGTACTCCAAATATCGGCCTCAGCAATAACCATCATCAGTCCATCCCTGGTCATAATCCTGGCATCGTGACAACATGAGGATGAGCTGAGCTTGATTAACCAAAAGGGGCGACAACACCACACAAAGCAAGCTGCCAATCATATGACAAAGACACAGCAGTTTGGAAGATTTCCATTCTGCATGGACACTTTCCCTTCCAACCTGGCTTGCTTGAGTGTAAAGAGGAAGGACAACGCAGCTTGCAGATGAAGGAAGCGCTGCCCCCTCTCTTTGTCTTCCTCCCGCCTCCAAAAATGAATTTCAACAATCAGAAGGGAAACAGTCGTGGCTGAGATCCATGCGATTGAGTTTCTTCCTCGCCATGTTCAGGTCACATCCTCTACATTATTCACAGATGACGCCACACCGCACTACTCACTTGGGCATGTCTCTCAGAGTACTGTGGAATTAAAGCAACTCTCTCAAATTCCTACTCACTGATATCACTCATCCAGCACGTCGATAAGGCCGGCAGCACAGCAGTGACAAATCTGACATAGTTTAGCTTAGCAAACCTTAAGCAAACAGTTTATGGCAGGGCACATGTGACTAATGCATTCATTCATAAGTCCTGTGTGTGTATACTCAGCTGAAACACAGAGTGAGAGAAAGAGAGAGAGAGAGAGAGAGAGAGAGAGAGAGAGAGAGAGAGAGAGAGAGAGAGAGAGACAGAGACAGAGACAGAGACAGAGACAGAGACAGAGACAGAGACAGAGACAGAGACAGAGAGAGAGAGAATTGCGAGGCTATTTTCCGGCATGAGTCCAAAGGAAAAGCAGCAGATGGAAGATGAGCCAAGAGTAAGTGAAGAGGCAGCATGATAACCAACTCATGCACCATTAGAGAGCACTTTACAACCCACAAGGTCAAAAAGCCCCAGCAACGGCACTCAAGCTGCAAAAAGACAGCAAAAGATGAAAAGGAACGTGTGCATTTTAGTGACTGACCGATACGGAATTTTCCGATATTTCCAGTGCCGATATTTATCTATATTTAGATATTCAGTTTGACGAGAAACAATGCATTGTGTCCTTTTTAACTCTGATAAAACAAAAAGTATTTTTACCCATCGTGACCTGATCTGCCTGTAGAGTGGTGATACTGGCACTAGGGGGAGCTCTAACATTGTTCTACAGCAGCTACACTGAAAAGGCTGCCTGTAGAGTGGTGACACCCACACTAGGTGGAGCTCTAACATTGTTCTACAGCAGCTACACTGATAAGGCTGCCTGTAGAGTGATGAAACTGACCCTAGAGGGAACTCTAACATTGTTCTACAGCAGCTACACTGATGAGGCTGCCTGTAGATGTGCTTATAAATTTGTTTGTGTTTATCAGCCTCATTGTTTAAAAAACTAATTAAAAGAAATAATCGCCCAATTAATCAACCGACCAATTACTCAGTCTATTACTGGTGTTTGTTCTTTGTTCTTAAGCAGGTCTCCTATGCAGCATTTCCACTTGTTCTACTTTGTATAAAAGATGTGATTCAGAGAGGAAGGCAGTTGATTCATTACCTACATTGGGTATTAATCATTTTGCACACTGTTATCATTGCTGGAAAACACAAAGCCGCCAGGAGGCCTTTCGGTCACTTAAAGACAGCATTGAAAAGCTGTGTGTGGGGGGTTTAGGTCATCATTGTGTGGCTTCAGCTCCATTATTGAGTGGCTCCTTTGTGATTGGATGATTAGAAAGAAGCGGTCTTGCAAAACACTTCTAGGAACAAACCCAGGATTAACAAACGTACAGGGATCTGGTTAATTTCAAGAGCTCGAGAATAACTAGTCAACTAGAATAATTTTGATAGTATCACAATACTCAATACTAACTCAGTACTCTGGCTATAAAGTAATATACTGATATATGCAATAAGTACTATTGTTTACAGTTCAGAGTCATGTGGTGTGTGGAGGTTAAGTGCTGTGCTTGGCTTTGAGATGATTTACTGTATGGGCATTAATATTGTACTTTTTAATAGAGTCTTGCCTTATCTCTTTCCTTCTATTCATACATCAGTAAAATACTTTACGGGTTTTTTTTTTGTCTTATTGTACTTTAGATGTTGTAATACCAAACTTCCTTAAGGGACAAAAATAAATACAATTTAAAAAATAATATAATTAAATTAAAAATATTTTTAATTAAATAGTGTAAAGTAAATTAAAATTTTAATTAAACATAAAAAAAAAATAATTAAAATTTAATTATATTTAAATGAAATAAAAAATAAAATTCAAATAAAAGAAAAAAGAAAAAGATATATACACGTGTATGTGCATGTTGACAGAACATATTTCTACATTTTTACAGTTTAACATGTCTGTTCTATTAAAATGCCACAAAATATGGTGCACAAATGGTGCCACACACTTTAAAAATTAGTGAACGTCCTGAAAGCTAAATTACAGAACTGAATTTAAGAACTGAAAAGGTTTCAATATTTGATACAAATCTAGAAATAACATGAAAACACAAAGAGGATTATAGTTGAGGGGGGGTACCGAGCACTGAATCAGTGGAAAGAACACAAAAATCCCAATTAGACCCTGAGCTAAATAATATGTGACAACAGACCAGCATGGAAACTACCTCACTTGCCAACGAAGGCGGCGGAAAGAAAAACAAGTTTCCTACAAACAATGCTGACCAGATAATCTGCCCTTCAAAAGCACTCCAATTAAAGCCAGGTTCACTCCAGGCTTTTCTAGCAACCGACACGAAATAAAGGCCCGAGAGTAGGAGGATGTGCATGTGGGTCGGACAGAAGCCAGACCCCCTTTCCCTCACCCGGCCCTGCCTCCATTCCTCTATTCCCTCCCTCTCTTTCTGCACACCCTTTTTTGTCTCAGCAGTCTCTGGTTCAGACCTCCTCAGTGCTCCCCGCTTGCCCTCTGACCCTGCGTCACTTAGGGCCTGCTCTGAAAGCCGGATTGATCCATCGAAGAATGCACAACCCCCCAAAGGAGTGAGCGTGCCCGCTGACACGCACACACAAACGCTACCCTTCCACTCCCACTCGCACACCATAGGGTCGAGCGCAGTGACGTCAGCGCCAGCATGTCAGATACCAACGTAGGATTACAGCCAGGCCTCGGGAAGGACCATCTTAAAAGCCCTGGTCTGAGCATTAGATGTTTATGTAACCCTTGTGAAGCTTTAGGGATGCTATTAATGCGCTCATCGTGCCCATTAGTGCTGCCGTCTTATTCGCGTTTCCTCCCCGCTGTATTCCAAGCCATTCTGCAACTTCATTTTAAATACAAAAGCACATGCCTACTGCTGGATCTGGTCTTAAAGCTATTTAGAAGTAATCATACTCAAATTAATCAATTTGAGCCAGTTTGTGTGTTCATTTAAGCTGAGAAGTTAACACCAGGTAGCATCATTAACTACAGATTAAACAATATTTCAACTATGAACAACTATTTCAGACACAGCTCGTCTAGTCCCCGTACAGACATACTGCCAATAGAACAGGACTAACATGGCACCATGCCTAATGCCAGGCGAGCTGGAGGCATTTATAGCCCCCCCAGCACTGAGCTGTGGAGCAGTGTTCTTGGATCCATCCAATACTTTTGGGATGAGTTAGTGGAATTGAGGTGTTGATCATCCAACATCCTGATGCTCTTGTGGCTGAATACACTCAATCACAATGTTCCAAAACCTAAAGCCTTTAGAGGCAGCTATTCCAAAAACAGCAAGATAAACTCGTTAATACCAATGAATGAGCAGGTGTAACAATACTTTTGTCCATACTGTGTATTAAACACAACCTCAGCTAATCATCCAGGTACAATATGTACAGTTTTATTGTTAAAAGATGGTTTTAAGGGTAACATTGGAACACTCAATAGTACCGTGTATTGGAAGAATGTGGCAATACGATAGAGTTACGATTCAATATTTATAAGGTTAATTATAGCAAGTTTTTAAACTCATATTTGGAAAATAGTTGGGTCTGCCAATGCTAACAATAACGGTGAACTCTTATGATACACCAGCAGAAGAGTTCAATGGCTGAAGATTGAGTTCTACAAACCACTACCTGCCACAAACGTACTGACATCCCAGCATTTATACTGAACCTTGTTTATCTTGTCAAAAGGATTTCTCAACCAACTTGAAATGGATGTGCTCAGAAATACACTTTCTAAGAAAGAGCTAGGCTATATTGAGTTAAACCCACACTTGGAGAAACACAGAACAGGCCTTGTGATAGTCAGTCTGTTGAACCAGTGGTTAATGAGGTCCAACTGAGTTTTATTTGCTGTAACTCGAGTTAGATGTGAATTTATTTGCTCAAAGATCTTATTTATAAACATGATTTGACCTAATGTAACCCAAGTAGCGACCCGAAACCAAGAATGGCTTTGTGGTCAGAATAATTTGGTTATCGTTGCCTTTACTGCTAAGTATGGAAGCTTTCTTTTAAAGACACCGGCGTCCATGCTGCTGGTCATGCAGCGGAGAACTTCTCTTTTCAACATGAATTTCCTCCTCAATAACCCACATAGAGCACCGTGTGAACAGTAGCCACAAAACTGGGTGATAAGACTTTTTGCTGTAACCTTGGTTCTGTACTCAGCACTGTTAACCTATCTGGTCTTAATCAGCAGTTTTAAATACTGCACACCGAAAGCTTCCACATTACTGAACAGTAAAATAAAGTCAACGTAGTTTGAGCATTTCAACTCACACTGGTGTCTGCATAGCTCTGCAATTACAACACCTGAACACTAGTTGGCGATGTTAATATGCCACTGTTAACATTCATTCATTCTGGTACTTCCAAATTGATGCTTTAAACCTGGTTCACAATACGAGATTTTTAAAAAATCATAAAAGATGTTGAAACCGTGAGACACCTTATACAATATTTTTCTGTGCTTGATCGTTGTTAGTCATAAAGGCACCCACACTACACCATCTGCACTGAATGCAACACCACACACTTTGTGAGTAACACAGTGAAATGATGGCTCCACTCCTCAAAACCGCAAACTAGATGTAAACAAACATGGCGGATGACAGGGAAACCATGTCAGTGCTAGTTGTAAGAGCGTTCTGATCATGACAAAGAAAAGGATGTGGGTGAACTCTTTACAGCTCACATTATAAAGACACTCATGAGCTCCACAAGTCCATCTCGGTCACGATTTAGCCACTTCTCCTGTACACATAGACACGTTCAACTCAACTCTCACTGGTTGACTGTCCCTTCCGGTGTGATGGCAAACTTTAGGAAATCTCTCGCCACGAATTTGCTGCCATCTGGCAGTGTTTGTGGCATGGTGAAGAGGACTCATATGGTGTTAATACTAAATGTGATCCATGATAGTACAACCAAATATACAAACGGCAGTGAAGGCAGATGCTCCCAAGCAAACCAATCACAGTTGATGTGGCCTGCATCACCCCAACACGTAGTTACACTATTGCGAAGGTGCATGTCAGGCTATGGCATAGGATACAAGAAGGGTAGGCTGTACCCATGCCATAAACCATAAATCAGCCTTAAGAGCTCACCCACCATTCACCTGGCTTACTAAAGGAAACAGTGTAATCAGTCACATCAGTGGGTACATGCTTCTCCTTACCTGAAGTTCACACCACGCCACCTCCACAGTCGTCTCTGTGTCCAAGCCCTTGTAGACGGTTTTGAAAGAGCCGCGTCCAATTTCGATGTCAAACTTGAGGAAGCGGCCATCGGGCGAAGTGCCCACAGCTTTGGTCTCCACTTCCTCATCCTCCTGCTCCTTTTTCTCAGCCTCTCTCTGTTCTGCTTCAGCACGGGCCTTCGCCTTGTCCTCCTCCTCACGTTTTTCAGCTGTTCCACTTTCTTGCTCCTGGTCGTCCCCCACACTGGGCGCCGGTGCAACAGCCCCAGGAAATTCTCTCTGACCAGTGATGGCATTGTCGCTTTGCTTTTCTACCACAGCAAGCTGTCCTTCACACGTGTCCTCCACTTGCTCTTCTACAACCACTTCTGCCACGGCCAAGCAGGGCTCAGCAGCTATGCTGGGAACGGCGCTCAACCCCAGAGGCACCGTGGACGACTCACAGTCCGGAGGGGACGTGGGGATGCAAGCTTTGCTAGGAAGGTCAAGCGCGGTGGCGTTGGAATCGCAGATGACGCTGCGCCGAAAGAACCGATGCTCAGCCGTCTTCAGATCCTTATCCATAGTGTGTCGCCGATGCCGGACCTCCGCGCCCAGCTTTTCGCCCAACCGCGAGTCTGAGCCCGAGCCATTCACATTCTTTGGTGGCGGAGGGGCCAGGAACTCCATGCCATTGTTTTTGGACATCTTCACTCCACGCGAAAAGAAAAGAATAAATAAATTATGGTGAATAAATCCAAATGTAAACTATGAAGAAAAGGGGTACACGATGTAAAGCCTCGAGAGTTTGTGGCACAGCCCCCTCCTCGGGTGTTCCTTATAAACAGTTACTGATACAGTATTTGTGGTCTGAACCCAGGAGAGGGGGTGTTCTTTTATAAATGTAAAAGAACAGGACACCGTCACAGAGAAGCAAGCGCTGATGGTAACAGACAAGAACCGTCAAATCCACACCATCCATCCTGCAGAGGTCCGAGAAGAGTCATTGATCATAAGGAACCGAAAGAAGGACTGGCTGGGGCCTGTTTGCACGTCGATCGTCAGAGAACCTGGCTGTGAAACCCAACCCCAAGTCCAAACTCACTGCAAGAGAACACAAGCAGAGAACAGGTTTAATTGCGTGACCAAATTTAGAACGTCTTTGTCAGTGTTGACCTCCAAGTTACATCCACTAACAGTTCAAATACAGAAATGTAGGTGCATAAAAGCAAACGGAACCCAGATATTACTTTCAGGGACTTTACCAATTGAGTTTAAACTCGTCAAAATGTCACACACCAAAGTAGAGCTGATATGTATCATTACTGTGATGATTTACATCACAATATGCTTTTCTGAGGATATTGTGGATATTGTCAGTACTTCTAAATAGCATGTTTGGATGGATGGATGGATGGATGGATGGATGGATAGATAGATAATTTCAGGAAAATACACTCTTTGCCATTTTCTGCAATGCATGGATGCCCCACTAAATTAGCAATACTTACTGCAAAATGAGTGGGGGTGCTTCTCCTAGCAGGGGTGCTGAATTTGGCACAATGTGTCAGCTCGAGAGCCAGCCATTTGACCACATTTATTAGCAAGTCTAATAGCCAACTACTTTAAAACTATGGCATAACACAGGAGGCCCAGAGTGGGTCTTGGTGTGAGTATTTAGCATACAAACATAAAAAGGGGAACACTGTGATTGGGGGGGGGGGGGTGGTGAAGGTGTTACCCGAGGAAGGCTTCGCTAGTCTCTTTTCTGCTTGTTTTTGTTTTGTTCTTATTTTTCACTCTCAATATTTATTCTTTATTTTAATGTTATATTGTTAATGTTATATTGTTATATTATATGCCTGTTTGTTTACTTAATTGTACTATATTATTGACAAAATTTAATTGATTTTATTTGCTGCTGTTTACACATTTTTCTACTTATTTAAATTCATTATGAAGAACTCTGGCCTGCAATTTCTGTAACAAAATGTTATTTATGCTATATAAAGTTATTAATGCACTTTCACACAGAAATGAAGCTGGAACTGCTCCATTGGCCAAAGTATAGGCTATGATTCCAATTTTAAAATCAATCTTATTAAAAATCATATCGGAATCCTCTTCAAAATTCAATTGAATCATATGATTAAATGTTAAATGTACTCTATTAGGTTTCCAGTAACAGTCCCAATGGAAAGCCAATAGAAAATCTACAGGACACAAACATTTCTAAATCCTAGAATTTAATCCAAAGTCTTCCGGATTGCAATATATTTACAAAAAAACCATCATCATACTTTTCCTAAACTTTGCTTAAATGACATAGTGATTGTTGTAGTCATGCTGCATCATGTAGTGAAAGTATCAAAATGTTTCAACGATTAAATTTGCCAATCAATTCTACACTCTCAAAACTTTTAAACAAATTTTACGGCATTTTACTGAAGAGTTGTAAATAGATTATAGAGATTTAAAACAACAGACAAAGCATAAAAAAGTGATATTTTATCAAACATTTGGTGTTAAAGATAACAGAGTACAGCTGTAATATTTGGTGAAAATATTTAATTGTGAGGTTTCGGGAATAATTTAGTGAACGTCTGAATGCAGTGTGCCAGATTCCCACTAAGTTGTAGTTGTGATGTCACAACACATAGAGGTTTGGTCCAATTTATCTGCAGGGAGTTCACAAGCTGTTTTCGGTTGCACTACTTTTTAACATTTTGAAAAAAAAAAATATTATGCAATTTGAAATTGTAAAATTTCTCAATTTCCACATAAAAACCCTAATTGTGTTTTTGTATGAATCCACATTTGCTATGGGTTATTGAAATACTACACTTGATATCTGCACTGAAGGAACAATTCTGCAAACGATTTTAACCAGCAAAATGTGGCAAAATGCAGAAAAAGTAAAAAAAAAAAAAATAAAAAAAAAATCCGCTCCGGGATTTCGTTCCAACTGCTTTGCTTCTGTACATCTCAGGCAAAACGGGGAGAGAAGTTCCAAACAGTTGGAACGAAATCCTGGAGTGGAATTTACACAATATGGCCCACCGCTGCCAAGTTTAAGGTTAAACCAACGATATAAACGTGAAAATAAACATGAATATATGAAAATAAAACCTATGACATGTTAAACTGGGTAAATAAGTTAAAACACGGTTATAAACATGATGAGGAAGCACATTTTAGACCAAAAACATTGCTGTGTCAACAGCAGCTGCTCTAACGTTACACAGCAGCGTCTCTAATGTTACAACTCAGCTGAATCACAACATTAAGCCGATGTTACCGTAAAAACAGTGTTGCAGGGAAGGCTGCAGAATATATAATAGTGAAGTTTACCTTTACGGTAATTTCCATTCTTGTCCAGCAGTGAAACAAAGCGACAGCAGCAGCAGTAAGGCCAGAAACAGCAGTCAACTAGCCAGCCATCACAGTACGCGTTCATAAACAAGCGAGTCCATGTTACTTTGGAACAGCTGAGAACCGGCTGCTCACACGGTCAAAGGCTTTTAGCATCGCTGGAGCTGCTCCACATGTATCCGGCTGTTTTTCACCACAAATCCTCCGCAGCTCAGTCCTGCTGGACTCTACAATGCTTGACAGAAGCCCAGTGAGCAATAATCAGATCTCAGCCCGGTATCCCAGTGTCCAGCTTTGTGTGGAGCTCCTCTCTCTCTGTGTCTCTCAGATGTTTAGTCCAATGTGTCACGTTGGAGGCTGCGCCGACACGAGCTGCTTCAGCTCCCCGCCCACCGCAGCCTCAGCCGGGCCTTTTTATTTTACTACACGCGCCTAACGGGGTCGCTGTTTCCGCACAACAGTGTTTAGCGCTCTCCTGCGAGCTTGTAAAGGCGCTTTTTTGCATATACTTGGGCTGGAACTTGAAAGTAGATGCCTTGATAAATTGCTGTCTAAGTAAGCATTGGGATAAAGTTAATTTTTAAAAATACATTCATTTGGTAATCATACACTTAGCATACTCTTAGCATAATTTCAAAAATTGAGTTTTAACCCTTAACCCCTCACCACCAGATACATAAAATGATTGATACAAAGTTAATATTCACTCACTTGTTTTGAACAGACTTTGTGTATTTTAATGCAAAAACTGAATAAAAATGTATGACATATAATTGGTATGGTTATAATTAAAGAGGGAATTAAAAATCTCATTATTTTTATTTGCATTAAGTAAAACAAAACAAATTTGTCATTTTTATATTTTTATTCTTTAATAAGGCAACATATACAAACTACACAATGTCTAGTTAATGTTAAGCATTGTGTTGTTATGTATGCGCTAGTTAAGTTCAATTTAGGTAAAAAGTAGCATAAATTATTTTTCTTTTTCGATTTCCACTCCTGCCTGTTTAAGGGTTTAAAATCAGATTTGTATGTAAACACTGGCTGTGTGTGAAACTGGACTTGATAAATGCATTTGTGTTTTAGACACAGCTTTGGGGTGTGTCTCGGTGGCACAGTAAACACTAATAAGATATATAATATGTGCTAATCTCAATAGTATGAACTTTGGCAGGTTATTATAAGGTGTGTCCCAATTACGCAATAAACACTAATTATATATATATAGCATATATACATATGTTTGTATGTTTATATGTTTATGTGCTCACATGCACAGGTGTAGTGAGAATGAACTTCTCGTATCTCGAGTGCCTCCTAACAGCATAACCGTGGTGCCCGATGGGCCATTGATGCCAACAAAGTTCACTCCAAGAGCATGGTGTAAACCAACTGTTAATAATGACATATCACTGATGGTTTTATATGTATTATACTGATACTATGTCTAGTTCATACCAGTGAACCTTTGTTCATTTCCTTTACACACCAGCCCAGGCTCTCATATGGTACACATGTGTAAGGTCCTATATCACCCCTCAGACATTCAGCAGAGGCCCCACAGATACGTAACAGCAGCCGCTGGGCCTGACGGAGGTGGCACGGGGACAGAAGGGACTTATGTAACACTGCACAGCACCGGGGCACTTGCCTTGAGCTTCAGCAAAGATCACTGTCTACATCTCAGAATGTACATGTTTGTCATGTATGTGCCTGTGCTATGGGAACATTTTGTTCCCGGCCCATACGAAGGCAGTAATTGAGCTTCCTGCTTACTGCACGTCAACACAGCATGTAAAGAAAGGACTATGTGTTGACGTAGCTGCTGTTCTTTACATTCACTGACATTGTTGACCATTTTCTTAAAGAAGGTAAGAGTTTGAGCTTAAAATGAGACACTGGAGCAGTAAAAGTCTATAAAAGAGGCTTTAAAACTGAGATAAAGCAATAACTTAATGAAAAATTATCCCCATTTTACCAAAAATGTAATCTGGTTACAATGTGCTAGAGCATCTCCACATGTTAGAATATGATAAAAATGTTCATTTGTCTTTATAATTTAATTCAAACAGGTAAACTGTCATATATTTTATATTCATTATGTGTAAAAATGACCCGTTTTAACTAGTTTTGGGTTTTGTTGATACTGTTTAAACAGTGATTCACTCAAAATCAGTCTATTCTCATAAATTGAGGTTCAGGATATCTGATAAAATATACTAGATGGCTAAAACAACAACAACAACAACAACAACAACAACAATAATAATAATAATAATAATAATAATAATAATAATAATAATAATAATAATAATAAGTTTTAAAGATGGAAAAAAAATAAATTCACTTTATGTGTAAGAGCAAAA
>BRDA01006027.1:101825-115621 GCA_036984385.1 Crenuchus spilurus | reverse complement strand
GAGAAAATCTCCAAATTGTTGGATCGAGGACTGGACCCCAACTACCACGATCCAGAAACAGGGGGTAAAACACACACACACACACACACACACACACACACACACACACACACACACACACACACATAAACACTTACTACATATCTGTTTTTGAATTATATATATAAATTACAACCAGCCTATTTTCAATCATTATTTAGCCCTGCCTATCAGTCAACAGCAGTTTAGCCCCACCCATTTAGACTATGGCAGTTTAGCCCCACCCATTTAGTCTACAGCGGTTTAGCGCCACCTATTCAGCCTACAGCAGTTTAGCCCCACCCATTCAGCCTACATCAGTTTAGCCCCACCCACCAATGGGTATCAGCTTGTTTTTGAATAAGACATAACACAGGACATTCAATCTAAACAGAGTTTATTTGTATACGTTAGTGTCAAAGTGACAGTAACAGTAATTCTGAGAGTTACAGAGAGAAATAAATTATTATTGAAAGTCAATTATGATGTTTAATTTGACTGAAGTGTAGATCAGGGTGGGAGTAAAATACACACCATCAACACCACATTTGTACAAATCACTTTTTTTGTAATTTTGTAGCTCTGTTGGTGGTTAAACTTTACCTTCTTTCATCAATCACAGACAAACCCTATTTCAGCCTGTCTGCCCTTTAACACAGTCAATCGCATTGATTTATGTCCTGTACAGTAGAGCAGCTACAGTCCTGCACTTTTTAACGTTTTAACACAACAGACTGACCAGTGCTGTTCCATGCAATACTGTGTAAATGAAGCCTTTACCCCTCAGAATAAAGACATCATGACAAAACTGATATATGCAAATAAGCTCTGCTGTGATTGGCTGTCCTGTAGATTTTTTTCATAAACAAGTTCAAGCTGGAGAATTTGAATGGGTGGCTCTAAACTGCTGTAGGCTGAGTGGGTAGAGCTAACATGCTCTAGGTTAAATGGGTGGAGCTAGACAGCTATAGGCAGAATGGGTGGGGCTAAACTGCTGTAGACTGAATGGGTGGAGCTAAACTGCTGTAGCTAAATTAGAAAATAAATAAACAATCAATTTTGCAGCTTCTTTTCCATACATGAGTGAAAAATAATATTTATATTCCACGCTGGCCTCTTAAATAATAAGTCCTGTACTGTAAATGTTAGCGGCGGCTCTGTTTTTGCCATAAGATATCAGATAAATGACATATAATAAAGTAAAATCAATAATTTGTGTCTGAAACCTGAAACATTCGGTATGACTGGAGGAAGTGCGCTCACTCCGTTTGTCCTTGTTGACACACATACAGTCCATTTCCGAGGTTAAGAGCTGTGAGTGGTGTCGTTTACCTGCTCATTCATAAGTGAGTGTATGACAGAGTGGCTTTTTAAGCTGTTTTGAGCTCCAGCTTTCTCTGAAGGCTGCTGGAATAGCAGGTTATTTCCACACTCACAGATAATTGTCTGTTTCTGCCCACTCAGAGCTCCGTGAGCTGAAATCAGTATCATCTGTGTAGAATAAAGTACCACCTGACAGCGCACAAGAGGCTAAAAGACACTTTAAAGCTCGTATCTCACCTCATATTTTATCCAAAATACAAACCTTTTAACAGTCAGAACTCAGCCGTCCTGGGTTTGGCTTCAGCACCGGGCTTTGATGTTCTCCTGTGTGAAGGTTCTACAGACTCTACAAACTGATATACTTTTATTTGACACTGTGTGAGTTCACACTTATGTAAAAACATGTCTGGAGCAGAGGTGGAGGACTTGAGTCAGACTTGATTTGTAAGCTGAGTCATGCTCAGAGTCTAAACCCAGGTTGGTTTGTTTTTTACACATTTGTCTGGTGAGCTCTGTGTTCACACTGCAGTTTAGTGAACACCCTGAAGAACTTTACACCTCGTCATCATCACCTACCAGGGCTCCCTTTCCATGTACTTTACATTGATTAGTTTGTAGATACAGGTGCATCTGACAATACAGGTAGTTAATTTGGCAAGTATTTAATTAGGGAGAGTTAAATTGGTGGCTGGTTATTTTGAGAGGTAGTTTGTTTGCTGGCTAGTTTATTCAGTGATTAGTTAATTTAGCAAGTTGTTATTAATTTGTTGAAAGTTATTTCATTGGGTAATTCATTTGCATACTAGTTAATTCATTAGTTAACTTGGTGGGTCCTCAACTGGATGGGTAGTTAATTCCTCAGTTAGTTAATTCAGTAGGTAGATAATTTTGCAGGTAGTTAATTCAGCAGGTAGTTAAATTTATGGGTAGTTAATTCCTCAGTTAGTTAATTTTGCAGGTAGTTAATTTTGGAGGTACTTAATTCCTCAGTTAGTTAATTTTGCAGCTAGTTAATTCCTCAGTTAATTTTACAGGTAGTCAATTCCAAAGTTAGTTAATTTTGCAGGTAATTAATTCCTCAGTTAGTTAATTTTGGAGGTACTTAATTCCTCAGTTAATTTTGCAGGTAGTTAATTCCTCAATTAATTTTACAGGTAGTTAATTCCCCAGTTAGTTAATTTTGGAGGTGCTTAATTTCTCAGTTAGTTAATTTTGCAGGTAGTTAATTCTTCAGTTAATTTTGCATGTACTTAATTCCTCAGTTAGTTAATTTTGCAGGTAGTTAATTTCTGTTAGTTAATTTTGCAGGTAGTTACTTCCTCAGTTAATTTTACAGGTAGTCAATTCCTCAGTTAGTTAATTTTGCAGGTAATTAATTCCTCAGTTAGTTAATTTTGGAGGTACTTAATTCCTCAGTTAGTTAATTTTGCAGGTAGTTAATTCTTCAATTAATTTTGCATGTACTTAATTCCTCAGTTAGTTAATTTTACAGGTAGTTAATTCCCCAGTTAATTAATTTTGGAGGTGCTTAATTCCTCAGTTAGTTAATTTTGCAGGTAGTTAATTCTTCAATTAATTTTGCATGTACTTAATTCCTCAGTTAGTTAATTTTGCAGGTAGTTAAGTCCTCAGTTAGTTACTTTTGCAGGTACTTAATTCCTCAGTTAATTTTGCAGGTAGTTACATCCTCAGTTAGTTAATTTGCAGGTAGTTAATTCAGCAAGTAGTTAAATTGGTGGGTAGTTAATTTGGTGGTTAATTAACTTGGAGGGTAGTTAATACAGCAGGTAGTTAATTGTTAATTATTTAATAGTTAATTACAGTAAGTAGTTAAATTGACAGGTTGGCAAGCAATTAATTTGGCAGGTAGCTAATTTGATGGGTAATTAATTCAGCAGGTTGTTCATTTGGCAGGTAGTTATTACAGCAGGTAGTTGTAATTCAATAATTTGGTTGGTAGTTAATTTGATGGTTAGTTAAATCAGCAAGTTGCCTTTCCCAAAAGGCATAAAATGAATAAACAGTAAAGTTGAATAAACAGTAGATTTATACCAGAAGCACCAGCTTCAGTTGCAGAACTCCAGACTAGTACAAATTTACTAAATAAACAAGCTTGTCCTGCTCATCCAATACAACCAAAATCTGATGTAAATCAAAAATCTAGTGTAAATGGTGTCTATAAATGTAATTTAGATAGAAGATAATGCACTTCGGTAAACGGCTCTATATTCTCCATCTGCAGAGACTCCCCTGACGTTTGCTGCTCACCTGGACGATGTGGTGGAGATGATTAAAGTGTTAAAGAACGGAGGAGCTCACCTGGACTTCAGAGCTAAAGACGGACAGACTGCTCTGCACAAAGCAGCCCGGTCCAAAAACAGCATCACACTGATGGTACTGAGAGAGGGCGGGGCTATTTGATCTAGTCATTTACCTAACAGATTATATCAGAATCATAAGAGGAGAGTTATCTGATTAAAAAAAACTTAATGAAAAGTCCTGCCCTTCTACACAAAGAGCCAATCAGCTTACTGCTAAAGGCTTTGTTGGGAATGTAAGCTATATGTTAAGTATAACTTTATAACTCATATATATAACTTGTTTTTTCTGCATTATGTGAGTCAAATTACAAACTATGTATATGTTTTTATCAGAATTGTTCAATTTAAAATGGTGTTTAGTTTAGTGTATGTACATCTCTCCCCATTCAAAAACGAACTGGAGTTGTATGACTTAAATAACTGACCAGGGGAGATAACTCTCTGTATGTCCTTATATAATTAATATTAAGTCATTTATAATATGTCTTAATCTGCTCTCTCTTGTTTTTGCTTCTAACACACATTATATTTTAAAAACTATAATATAACATGAATTATCTTTCGATTCACGACTGCATAATATCATTAATTAACTAATTAATTTTTAGGAACATTTTGTGAAACAGTGACTAATGTATTATGGTCTGTAGTAATAAAATAATATATTAGAAGCAAAGAAATGAAGATGAAGACGCCGCTTTGTTCCACAAAAGGTTTGTGGTCCCAGAGAAGAACCAGATTCCTTTTAGAACCTTTAAAATGAGCTGCTTGTGGCTTAGAAAGTGTAATTGCTTATGTTTTCCAAGAAGTAATGAGTAAAGTAATCCAATTATAATTTCAGAAAGTTGTATTTAATCATGTATACAGTCATGTCAGAATATTATCCATTCATTCATTATCACACTTGTTTTATCCTTATCAGGGTCGCGGTTAGTCCTCTACCCCCTCACTGGGCGCAGGGCAGGGCATTACACTATTCAACTAAGCCCAGGACAGGGCGCCAATCTATCGCTGGGTGCACATACATACACATACACACACGGACACACACGGACAATTTAGAGTACCCATCAGAATATTATTATTTTTATTTATTTTTATTGTTTGCATAATTTTTTTAAAAACATCTGTTTATTGGCTTTTACAAGAAAATACATCGGTTTAAGAGAATAATAAATATACATCTGAATATATAATTGGGAAAAGACGAAAAGTAAAATAAAATAAAAAAGATAAAAAGAAAATTACCACAACAAAATAAAAAAGAAAGCATAAGCAAACTAATAATTAATTAGTAATTAAGTGAAAAAATAGAAAATAAATAAAATAAATTATTAAAAAAAAAATTAAAAAAATTACAATATATGTTGAGTTCTGTTACAAGAGTCAGTAAATTTAACTATTAAAATATTAGAGGGATGTAAGACATAAAACATTGGGGACCTTAACATACATTATGGAAGAGCAAGGGAAGGTAACTTTTCAACATAGATGAAAAAAGGGTCCCAAACCTTATGAAATTTCCATATTGAACCAGCCCTAATGCATCTAATTCTCTCTAGTTTTGCTACACTACACATTTCTTGAATCCACATGGTATAGGAAGGAGATAGAGAAGATTTCCGTTTTAATAATATTAATTTTCGAGCTTTGTTTGCATAATTTAAATAAATTTATTTCCATTTTTTATTACTGATCAGTTGTACTTTTACTTCACATTGTTACACTTTATATTTTTGTATGGCTTAATTTTTATTGTATATATAGTTCTTATAGACAGTAAATCTGCCAGTGTTAAATCAACACTATTAGAGTTAAATTAACACTGAGAGTGTTACATTTTGACACAGTCAGTGTTAATTTAATAGAATTGATTTAACACTGGCAAATTTACTGTGTAGTTCATGTCCATTTATTACCCATCTTTCATTTTGCTGTCAATCACTTTGAATTTCTATGTGATTTGTATGGAAAGTGATGTATAAGTAAAGTTTTGATCGATTAACTATTAGGTAGGTGCACATAATGGTCTGATAAGACAGGTAGAGAAACAGATGGACTACAGACTGTAGTTGTAGAACAACAAAGTGCACCTATACGGTCATTAGAGCTGAAATGAACAATGAGTGTAGATACAAGCAGGTGGATGTAATACATTGTATGTTATATCTGTCTGTCTCTCAGACTCTGCTGGAGTTGGGTGCGTCTCCAGACTATAAGGACAGTCGTGGTCTGACCGCTCTGTACCACACGGCCATGGTGGGGGGCGACCCGGCCTGCTGTGAGTTCCTTCTGCACGAACACGCCTCCGTCTGCTGCCAGGATGAGAACGGCTGGCACGAGGTCCACCAGGTGACCCCTGAACCCCTCACATGTCCAAGTCTGCTTGTCCTAGAGTCACCTTTGACCTTTTCTCTGCCCTGCCTTATCACGGATGTCCTCACTGGTGTTGGCGTCCGCACTCAGATCTGAGTGATGTGTTACTGAGCTCTCTGCACGAGCTGCTTTGTGGGTGTCAGTAACTACGTAGCTTTGCAGGAGAGATGGAGGTGCATCATCTCAGATTGGAGCTCTGCAGGAATCCCGGCACTTCTGACTTGTCATCATTATTGTTGCATTGCCAAAGACGTCTGATTGGAGTGTCCAGAACATCCATATCTGTCTATGTCTCATAGGAACCTTTCATACCACCTGCAAATGAATTTGGGCTGCCCGGTCTAAATCCAGTCTAGATCTGCCAAGTTCAGTTGCAAGTGATGCAAAAGAAAAGTTGAATTCCGATATCATCCAGAGCATCCAGGCTGTCTGTTGATGTCCAATAGGAATCACATTTCAAACCCCCTCTGAATGTGGGTTATGTGGGTTAGGGATGCTTATTTAAAATCAATGTTGATCCAAAGTAAATGTGCCAAAGTTTGGATTTGGGCTGGCAGTGCAAATAAGATTTGTGGTAGTTAGAAAGGAAGGAAGGACCCCTTTGTGGTCTACAAGTCATCAAACAAAGCCAAACTGCTTGAAATATTGATTTCTGAAGTTAAAACATTAGTATTGTGTTGTTTTAAAATCAATATCAACTTGGTTTTAATGTGTTACTGAAAACTGGACATGACCGCAGTAGAAAAGTGACGTCTCTGACACCCTCTAGTGGCTGGTTGTTGTATAAGCCTTGCCCACAACCATTTTATTGAATGGTAGCTACAACAAACTTGAAATTAGTTTCCTCATTTAGTCTTTTGTCAGTTGCATTAATTCCTCAAACCGTACCTAATAATGAACGCACCCAGTGTCTTTCTTTATGATAACTGTGTTATAGAAGTTATTTTGTATATTTAAAGGGGTGTGGTGAAGAGGTGATTGACAGCTCGGTTGATTTCACTGACAGCATATTCTGACATTCTCTTCATGGCAGCTAACGTTAGAAACACAGCTACCTTCTGTGTTAAGAAAATTTCATCACTTTGATGTTTTTGAAAAGAAGTCACATCCTGTTCAGCAGGAAGTCAGTAACAGACACTCAAAAGGGGCGTCACCCCAACAGAAGGGGGCGTAGTTTGAGGCTTCTTCGCCCTGTTTCTCTACTACGTATGCTTGTTTTAAATCTGCCTATAATTTGCATGTGTAAAACCTCTGGTAAAAGCAGAGATCTTGATCATCTGCTGTTCTCAGGCTATAGCTCCACTGTCTCTTTGGTTTCTCTCGGCTCTGCAGAGGAAATGGTACTATAAGTCATCCTGCCCTTTCCTCTGTCCCCTGTCCTTTAGTATGACCTTCTCCAGCTCCATTTATGGCTAAACAAACAAGAGAAGCTCAAATAACATCTAAATAACCTAACAAATTCCATCCTCTAAACAAATAGCACCTTTGATAGATGTTCCTGTCCCTGTTGCATCGTGTAACATTCATTTTTTGGGTAAAATCACGTCTTTTATTGACTATTTTTAAATTTTAATACATGCCGAGGAACACAAAAGTATTGGGACACCTGCTCATTTTTTGTTTCTTCTGAAATCAGGGCTCTTATCCTGCTTCCCTGTCTCTACTCTCCATGATTTTGGAGCATTGCTGTGAGGATTTGCTTGTATTCACCCAGCTGTTAGTGAGGTCAGGATGTTATATGATCACCACCACCTCCTCACTCCCAAATCATCCCAAAGTACTGGATGGAGCAGAGAACACAGCTAAACAATGCTGGGGGCTTTATATAAGTCTAGCCCACACCTGGCATTACACTTGGTGCCAGTAGGCTCATGTTTAGTCCTATTCTATTGGCAGTACTTCTCTACAGGGACTAGACAAGCTGTGAGTACATCTGTGTTGCTGAATGCATTCATTAGAAAGGGCGTCCGCAAACTTTTGGACATGCAGTGAATGGAAGATGACTGAAAGTAGCATCTTTATTATAATAATCAC
This sequence comes from Crenuchus spilurus, assembly GCA_036984385.1. Classification (NCBI taxonomy): domain Eukaryota; kingdom Metazoa; phylum Chordata; class Actinopteri; order Characiformes; family Crenuchidae; genus Crenuchus; species Crenuchus spilurus. The sequence continues at coordinate 107,549 of BRDA01006027.1, read as the reverse complement.
TTTGCATTCATGTCTACTCTTCAGTTCTGCTGAAAGCTGCTCAGAAGTTTTAGATCCGTGGCTGCTGGATGCTTTTATATAGAAATGATATTTGAATATTATGAATATTTCACATTTCTATTATTGATCTGTCTGGACTGATGAATGTCAGCTCTTTTTTGTGCTCGATGAACATGTCTTGAAAGCCTGTCAGTTTGAAAAATGAACTGAACTGAACTTCACATTAAGGTCACACTGACATCTAGTGGCCAGACTTGTCACTGCGACCATAAATGACTGTAGTTCATCAAAAAATGATGTTTCAGTCCAAAACAAATAGACCTGAGCACAGCTGAAGGGCGCCCTCTTGTGGCACAAATCTGAGTTGTAAGATGAACCTACATAAAGTCCTTCAGTGCTGTGCAGCCTGAAATGAATGACTTCTAGGACTTAAAATCTAAGAGCTACATTTTTAGTGTTCAGCAGTAAATTTAAAGAATTATGTTACAAAATGTAAACACATTTTCTAAACATTTGAAGTTTTCTTTTACCAACAAAAAAGCTTCAACATTTTGCATTTATTTCATGTAGATTCAGATGGGAGAAATCTAAAACATACAGTGGAGTTTTAAGAGGTTAATGTTACTTTTTCTAAATGATTATTTTACTTTTTATTGTTGTTTGGCTGGAATTTTTGTCTCTGTTTCTATTTATTGCTTCTCACTTTTATTGGAATGTGTTTTTCTGCCATATTAATGGATGTAATCTGCTTGCATTGATTAGTGTGTGTGTGTGTGTTTGTGTGTGTGTGTGTTACAGGCTTGTAGACATGGTCATGTCCAGCACCTTGAGCATCTGCTGTTTTATGGAGCGGATATGAGCGCTCAGAATGCCTCAGGAAACACTGCCCTACACATCTGTGCCCTCTACAACCAGGTGTGTGTGTGCGTGTGTGTGTGTGTGTGTGTGTGTGTGTACACTTATCTCAGATGTAGTCAATAAGCTAAGTCATTTTTAAAGTCCAAATTTTTGGAGCTGCAACAAACACTAGAACTCAATAATCACAGATACGTTTTCTATAAAAAATACATCACCAAATGTTCCCCAAAGCCACTCAAAGCTTAACACTAGAAGATCTCACAGCCTGGAGGATGTGGTTTAGGACTTAGTATGACAACCTGGTTTTCATAGTTACTTACGTATGTGGACTGACTGTAAGACTATTTATATTTATATTTTATATTTACAATCAATCATCCAAAACTTTCTTTATATAGCAATTTTCATTTAAATTAGACTGATTTTCAAAGTGCTTTACAAGTGTTTGACAAGAAAAGATGATAAACAAATTATATAAATAATAAGAACTGTAAAAACAATAAAAATAAGTTAAATGAAAAAATATAAAATGTTAATGTAAAATTTAAGTAAAATTGATCTTTAATTATATATAATATAAAAGTGTATATATATATATATATATATATACAGGGATGCACATAAGTAGTGCACATGCGTGGTCAAAATTAACGATGCGCAACGTGAATTACAACGTGACGCGTGTTTGCGCACCATTTACTTGATTATGTTTGGCCACCGTAACCGGAGTTGACAGGTTCGCGGTTTTCACGCCAAATTGTTTGGTTGAAAATCCAGTCGCGGGTGAACTTTCAAGGGTGGCGGGATGCGTTTTATTGGGTAGTTTTTAAAATTTGCCGCGGCTGGTTGCCTAGGATATTACTTCAACACGGCAGCCGAACGTGTACAAAGTCGACACTAAGGAAGTTTGAATACAACAATAACAACGAAGAGAACATAATATAAGGAGAGAGAGAGAGAGAGAGAGACAGAGACAGAGAGAAGGTGAAGAGAAAGTCACTAACTAATATGGTAAATGGGGAAATACGGGAGTCAGTATATTAGCAAGAACTGGGTTAAAGAAAAAGGTTTGATGGACTGATAAATCCCTAATAAACAAATACTAAGTGGAGCACTCTTAGTTGTTTTGCCATTTGCTTCAAATCTGTGACAGACATATTTTGGGCTAGTTTAAGCTTCTGAAGGGCGGGTTTTAGACTGACTTTTGGCTGAATAATTTTGATGGATCTGGCAACCCTGACTGTAACATAGGCGGGCTCAAGAGAGTAGTTAATTAATTACTAGCACTAGCTTATTTTTTCACTGGTTTTAAGATTTCCAGCGATTCATCAGCATGTCCAAGAAACAAGCTACATTAAGTCATTACTTTGGTATTCCACCACCTCCAGAGAAACGCCAGACTGAGACTGAAGGTAAAAAAAGAGTATTCACTTAAACATGGCTGCAGGAGATAGCATGGCTCCAAACAGTATTTTCGAGCATTGTAAAAGGTGAGCACCAAGCAACATCTGTAGGTGCTCCTTTGAGAACTAGACCAAAAAAATTATGTGCACCCCTGTGTGTGTGTATATATAAGGAAAATAAAAAAAATAATAAAAATAAATAATTGTAATAAATTTTTATAAATTATATATATTAAAATAAAGAGAAGTATTAAAACTAAAACCATGATATGCTTAAAAACACTACATAAAAGGCAGACTATATATTCATATTTTTATATTTTATTCTTATTATCAAGGTTGTTGTAGTCAAGTCTGGTCTCAAGAACTTGAACTCTAGTAATTGGACTTGGACTTGGTCCTCAGTCTCTCCAAGTTTAGTCAGAGTCCAGCTAAATTTTCAATCACATATGGTCACTGGTAACAGGGGGGTGCTGATAACTAGTTGGCTACTCCCCTGGCTAATCTGCATAAGTTAGTATGTAGGCTAGTTTAAACTAGATTAGGTCATTTGGACAAGTCTTCGGAGGCGTTCATGGCTACCTTGTTAGGTCAGAACCTTCAGACTTTTCAGTTTAACCCAAACCAAAACAGCCAGTGCTTCGGACCACAGTCCGGACCAAAGGACCAGAATTTAGTCTAACCAAAAGAGGTGGCCTGTTCTGGATCAACTGATCCACGGTTCATTTATTTTGCAGTGTGATGTGTCATTGTGTTATTTTGTAGCTCCACCCACATATGTAGTTTTGTAGTCCCACCCCCAAATTTAATGTTGTAGCTCCACCCACAAATGTGTCATTTTGTAGCTCCATTCAAACTTATTTTGTAACTCCACCCACAAGTGTGTTGTTTTGTAGCTCCACCCACAAGTGTCATATTTTGTAGCTCCACCCACAAATGTGTAATTTTGTAGCTCCACCTACAAAGGTTTCATTTTGTAGCTGCACCTACAAATGTGTCATTTCATCACTCATTAACCTTTTGGAGTTGGCGTCCCGCTGGCGGGAACAAAACCGGAATTCCGCAAAAACACTTTTGATACTTTTGTGTGACCTCTGTTTATTCAGTTCTGAGCTCAAAAGTTTTTGTCTGGAAATGTTTAGATTGTTTTTTCACAATATATCAGCACATCTGGAAGTTTAGAGCAGATTTAATCAGAAAATAGATTTATGACAGTCTTACTGTTGTGACACTGTTGTTGCTTTCGGTCTCCAGGGGGTTTAAACAGAAGAAGAAAAAGAAGCTGAAAAAATGACAAAAGGAGGAGGAGCAAATGTTTCAATGAAATGTTTCACTGAAATTTGGTCCGATGTAAAAAGTCAGATTGATAAAATGTACAAAAAAAATCGTCCTTCTGTAAACCAATCACAGTAAAGTATAGAGAGACTCCACCCACATAGGTGATGAAGACAGGACGTAGATGTATCAAGAAAACTTATTTTGTGCACTCGCTAAAACTGCAACCCTAACTGGACCAAATATATACGATGTAACAAAAAGAAACACTCTGGTCCAGACCCTCAACTGTGTGAAGAACATTAGACTTGTCTTGGACGTCTCAGAGATGGTCTTGACTACCACTCGCCTATTATTTTTCATTTGCACCGATTTGATTACTGTCATTTAATTTTGGTCACATCTGTGGGCTTCTCTGAAGGGCAGGACCTCGGACAACACCTTGCCCTTCACTAATTTTGCCCCTCCTTCTAGTATGTCTACATCTGCTGGTGTGTTTTCTGTCCTGACTGTGTGTGTGTGTGTGTGTGTGTGTGTGTGTGTGTGTGTGTGTGTGTGTGTGTGTGTGTGTGTTCTGCAGGATAACTGTGCCCGTGTGCTGTTGGTGAGGGGAGCCGATAAAGAGGTGAAGAACTATAACAGCCAGAGTCCATTTCAGGTACTTCTATTTCCTACTTCCTGTACAGACCCACTTATCTACCGGAGAGACTGTTGTGATTCTGATTTGTCAGTTTATCTAAAAGAGGTGCTGTAGTCCAATGGCATCTTTAAAAACCAGATGGGGCACAAAAAAATCTGTATGGGCTGCATCTCACTTGTCAGTGAAACTAACCGAATTTGGCCCCCCTGTCATGAGATGCATCCCCTGTCGGGAGCACGCACGCTACTCAGTGGTAGTATTCTGTTGCCTTTACTTTGGTTATTGTGACCAAAGGAACTTAAACATAATCCATTCCAGTCATGAATAAAGGAAATAAAGCATTTACGGAGGTAAGATGACTGTCTGTGTGTATGTAACTGTTAACTTTGATTAAATTGTCAACACAATTCATTATATTATACTTCGCTAGCAGAGGCTAACAGTTACTGTGATGTTTCAGTGACAAGCTGCGTTGCAACCCTGATACCATAAACGATATTCACATAATCTCCAGTATGCAAATCTTTCATTTTTTATTGGCTGCTCCCAGTGTGGGGCCAACATTAGCATGCCCTGCAGCTCATTATTGAAATTGTGTTGCACATGCGCAGTGTTTTCTAATGCTCACTTGCTAAAACAGATGCTGATGGGCCGGCCCCATACACACTAACTAAATGAAGACTGCTGAAAGTACTGACCTCACACAACACATACAGGAATATTTTAAATGTATTGGAAGCTACTGCCATTTTTATAAGTCAAATACACAACAAAGTTAGAAAATAATATTTAAATAAAATACATTTAAACAAAATGACTGATTATGTCACACACTGCTCCACAGTGACATCTGGTGGGGCTGGGCTCTGTCTGTCTTTAATGTATCGGCATCCCTGCTGAAGTCTGATTCTGATTGGTAGTTTATCTAATAGAGGAGATTGCTGTCATTGGCATGTTTATGTTAGAAACACCAGAAAACATCTGTATGTGCTGTAACAGAAGATCTCCTCACTTATACACTAATCACCTCCACAATCATCCTAATGCACTTCATTTTACAAAGTACCACAACAGATGGTCAGTACAACACCGGCACTGTTCTGGAGTTGATTTGTGATGTTCAGCACAAAAATCTGAAGCTTTCAGAGCGACCAAACCTAAAAGGACAGGTTTTCATTTCTCTAATCAGCTGTGTCAGTGGAGTTATGGCTGGTTTGGGTGGTGTTAAGGCTGTGTTAGTTGGGGTTTAGGCTGTATTAGCTGTGGTTTAGGCTGTACTGAATGGGGTTCTGGTTGAATTGAGTGGGGTATTGACTGTGTTGGAGGCTTTTGGCTGTATTGGTAGGGTTTTGGCCGTATCAGAGAGGTTTTGTCTGTACTGGGTGGAGTTAAGGCTGTATTGGGTGGAGTGAAGGCTGTGTCTGTGGGGTTTCAGCTGTGTCAGGTGGAGTTAAGGCTGTATTGGTAGGGTTTTGTCCATATCTGTGGGGTTTTGACTGTATTGGGTGGAGTTAAGGCTGTGTCAGTGTGATTTCGGCTGTATTGAGT
>BRDA01006027.1:94325-96825 GCA_036984385.1 Crenuchus spilurus | reverse complement strand
ACACACAGAGAGAGACAGACACACACAGAGACAGACACACACACACACAGAGACAAACACACACACACACACACACACAAACAGACACACAGACAAACTCACAGACAGACAGATAGATAGACTGTGTGTGTGTGTGTGTGCGCGCATCTGAGCTTTGATTGGATTGACCCCCCTTAATTCCTATTGGATTACAAATCTCATTCAGCTCAATCCAGCAGAGGGGAGGGTGAGAGAGAGAGAGAGAGAGAGAGAGATACTGTCATTATTAATATTATGATCATTATTAATATTAGAGAGGTGGTATACAGACAGATAAAGAGAACCGAGTGAATAAATAAAGGAGAGGTGATTACTGATTAGTAATAGAGATGTTATAAATGTCTGATGCTGTCGGCTGGTTGACTCAGAGTGTTGTTGTTTTTGTAAGTTTGTTGGTTATGTTACTGTAGAAAAACAAGTAAACAAATTGTGGGTAAAGGAATGACAATGAGGTCATCACTAATGTTAGAAACTAATGCTAATGCTAATGGCTGTAAATCTTGGCTCCAGATAAAGAAAATTCTGAGCTGGCCAGATTAGAGGGACCAAGCAAACTAAATAAATAAATAAACGAATGAATGAAGGGAAAAGAAATAAATAAAGGAGAGGTAATCCGCGATTGTTTCCCTGAGCGGCCGCCCAGCTGTCCTACGGGCTGAATGAAGGAAAGCTGCTGCTCGCTAGCCGCTAGCGGCGTTTGGTGGGATTAGCGTCCAGTGGGTCAGGACCATGAGGTCCAGCAGTTTCTCCGTAGCTGGACTGGTCAACTTTGTGGACACCTGGACCCATCCACATCCTGGATTACCCCTCTACCTTCTGAGCAGGGATTTCAGATGCCTGTGATGGGAATTTTGGCTGAGTTTTTTTGGCCATGGGTTCGGCCTGCTGCACACCGGAGGAAGGTGCGGTCAGTTTTGTCCACTCTAAACTGGTTCTGTGGTGGGGAGTGGCAAAGGGAAGGGCTGGGTGTGTATTGCAATTATTCCTTCAATACTGGACTTTTGTGGTGTTCCTCAAGGTTCTGTCTTTGGTCCTCTTTAGTTTGTGAACGTTATCAGGTTGTGTTGTAATGAATGTAACAGAAGTTGCTTAAAACAGTTCAGTAAAAGATACAAATCTGTTCCTTTCTTTTGGAAAAGTCAGAATACCTTTAAGATGCACTAATGGTCCTTAAGGACCCTGTTGGATTGTTAAAATTCATACTTAGTGCTTCAAAAATAATTTGATCATAGTTAGATCTTCAAAAATGAGAATCTCATGAAAAAGTTAATTTTTGTTCATATTTTAAAGACAGATTTTATATTCATTACAAATAAATTAACATATTTTAATTGACAACTTTTATGTTGATCACTATGACTTAGAGCTCATGAAAATCAGGAATCCAGAATCTTAGATGATGATATGTGAAGGTGAGTTTGAGTATATATAAATGACTATAATGACTAGAAACTAGAAACAGTATAAATACTTTGTATCTCTCAGAGCTGCAGCTGCCATATTCCTAATATCAACACTCCTGAACCAGAGACAAAATCACAAGTGTCTTATCTGGACTAAGCAGAACCAGAACTGGTCCAAAGTCCCCTTTTCATTTTTAAATCAGCTCCTAGAGTCTGAGAGAGACACAATCAAGCTGACTGAAGTCCAGTGTGCAGGTTCTGCAGTCTGTGATGGTTTGAGGTGCTGATCTTGGTCCACTGTGTTTAGTTTTAAGTCATCACCTACCAAGAGATTTTAGAGCACTTCATGCTTCCATCTGCTGACAAGCTTTATAGAGATGCCCAGCAGTTGTCCACAGTGCCAACTACTACTACTGACCATCATATTCTGTTCTGGACTGGCCAACCTCATGAGCTTTAAGCCACACTGATTAAAATAGAAAAAAGCTTAAATGTTTCACTTTCCATGTAATGAATATAAAATACATGGCAGTTTAACTTTTGGCATTGAATTATGGGACAAAAATGTTATTTTATTGATTTTATTGATTTTATTTAATATTATTGATAACTGTATTGTACCTTAAGGACCACGGTGGACCTCTAAGAGTACATTTACATGTAACTTGTTTAATTTGTTTATTTAGTATAAATATTAATAGTATATTCATATTTAGTATTTGTCTAATACTAGACACTCCCTCACATTCACCTCAAATATGAATCAGTTAGAGTGTATTTATTTTAGTAAAATTATAAATTACGCTTGTACTGAAATTACAAATGTGAAAAGTGAAAATATATTAAAATCTTTAATTTTTAGTATTATTTTAACAGACTAAGAAGTAGTTTATTTTGGCAAAATTTACATATACGTATTGTATTTTCCCAAAAAGTTAAGACTTTTATTTAACAGACAAAAGGACAAGGAAAAGATTTTCAATGGTTTCAATGACAAACTTAATTATATTGGTTAAATATGAACTAATTTAGAAAATGATGCATGCAACATATATATA
>BRDA01006027.1:78121-94225 GCA_036984385.1 Crenuchus spilurus | reverse complement strand
TTGAGAGGCGGGACTGAGGTAGGACTGAGAGACAAAACTGAGGTAGGACTGAGAGATGGGACAGAGATAGTATTGAGAGAAGGAACTGAGATTGGACTGAGAGATTGGGCTGATAGACAGAACTAAGATGGGATTTTGACCGGACTGATGTAGGACTGAGAGACAGGACTGATGTAGGATTGAGAGACAGGATTGAAATAGGACTGAGAGCTAGGACTGAAATAGGACTGAGAGACAGAACTGAGATAGGACTGAAAGACAGGAATGAGAGACAAGACTGAGATATGACTGAAAGACAGCACTGAGATAGTAATGAAAGATGGGACTGAGATAAGACCAAGAGACAAGACTGAGATAGGATCGAGAGACAAGACTGAAATAGGACTGAGAGATGGGACGGAGAGAAGGGGCTGATAGACAGAACTAAGATGGGATTGAGAGACAGGACTGAAATAGGCCTGAGACACAGGACTGAAATACGACTGAGATAGTAATGAAAGATGGGACTGAGATAGGACTGAGAAACAAGAATGAGATAGGACTGAGAGACAAGACTGAGATATGACCGAGACGCAATTGAGATAGGACTGAGAGACGGGACTGCGATAGGACTGAGAGACGGGACTGCGATAGGACTGAGAGACGGGACTGCGATAGGACTGAGAGACGGGACTGAGAGACAGGACTAAGATAGGACTGAGTTGGGGGTTGGGTTGCTCAAGTCCACTTCCGTCATGACCTGCCCAGGGATTGGATTGAACCAGCGACCTTCCGGTCACAAGACCAGATCCCTAACCACCAGTCCATGGCTGCCCCTATGGGACTGAGAGACAAAACTGAGATAGAACTGAGAGATTGGGACTAAGAGAGAGACTGAAATAGGACTGAATTGAATGTAATTAATGTACTATGTCTGGGTTAGGTTGCCAGTTATTTGTTTGGGAAATCCCTCATCCAGGCCTGCGTTTTCTTAAATATCTCCCCTCTTATGTCATGGTCGGTTTAGAATGACCTGCAGATTTTAATGAAACTAATGAGGCTGAACTTGACTGTTCACTTAAAATCAGATCATTTCTATCTGCATTCATGCGTATAACCTGTCTGACAGTGAGGTTTAACGCCAGTTTTATTCTTTGTCCAATTTCCCTGTGGTCACATTGGTCACATGATCCATTCTAACATGTATTTTGACACAATATGAATAATGAAATAAATGAATTATTTATATGAATGGAAACATTTTCTCCATCTGTGACTGGAAGAATGCCATCAAACATGCAGACTATAGATACACACAAACACACACACTTCACATGACCTACATACAGCCTACACTCTAGTGGAAAATGTCCCATAGAGCAGATTTCTGCATGTTTCATTGCATATGCTGTTTACATTTGTATAAGGTCCAGTTAAGTTGAACAATCAAATCAAACAGCGAAAAAGGCACTAGCTGTATGTTAGCTTTAGGGCTCCTCCACATGGAAGCCAAATAATTTCTTTGGAGAGGCCGTTTTGATGTTTTGTAGATGCTCAACTTTAATTAAATTTACATTAAAATGGTCTATTACAATCAACTTAACTGTCACTTATCCTAACCTAGTCCTAAGCCCACTGTCTTACCCTGGCACTACCCTTAACTTCAACGCAAAACCGAAACCTAAACATAACCATTGTTCTACGTCTACTGCTGGTCTGAACCCAAACCTCAACCTTAATCCAACACCTAAACCTCAACTTAATCAAAGTCCTAACATTAATGCTCATTCTAATCCTAACCTTAATCCAAAACCAAAATCTAACCCTGGTCCTAATGTTAATGCTGGTCCAAACCCTAATCTTAAACTTAACCATAAGCCTGTTCCTAATTCTAATGCTGGTCCTGAAGCCTAACCCTAAGCCTGATCCTAAATGTAATGCTGGTCCAAGACCTAAACCTCACAATAACTCTAATACTGATCCTAAACCTAACCCTCATTATTACTCTAATGGTGGTCCTAAACCTAACCCTCATTTTAACTCTAAACCTAAACCTCATTATAACTCTAATCCTGGTCCTAAACCTTACCCTCATTATAACTTGAATGCTTGTCTTAAACATAATCCTCATTATAATTCTAAACCTAGTCCTAAACCTAACCCTAATCCAAAGCCTAAATCTAACCCTGGTCCTAATGCTAATGCTGGTCCAAACCCTAATCTTAAACTTAACCATAAGCCTGTTCCTAATTCTAATGCTGATCATAAAGCCTAACCCTAAGCCTGATCCTAAATGTAATGCTGATCCTAAACCTAACCCTCATTATTACTCTAATGGTGGTCCTAAACCTAACCCTCATTTTAACTCTAAATCTAAACCTCATTATAACTCTAATCCTGGTCCTAAACCTTACCCTCATTATAACTCGAATGCTTGTCTTAAACATAATCCTCATTATAATTCTAAACCTAGTCCTAAACCTAACCCTAATCCAAAACCTAAATCTAACCCTGGTCTTAATGTTAATGCTGGTCCAAACCCTAATCTTAAACTTAACCGTAAGCCTGTTCCTAATTCTAATGCTGGTCCTAAAGCCTAACCCTAAGCTTGATCCTAAATGTAATGCTGGTCCTAAACCTAAACCTCACTATAACTCTAATACTGATCCTAAACCTAACCCTCATTATTACTCTAATGGTGGTCCTAAACCTAACCCTCATTTTAACTCTAAACCTAAACCTCATTATAACTCTAATCCTGGTCCTAAACCTTACCCTCATTATAACTTGAATGCTTGTCTTAAACATAATCCTCATTATAATTCTAAACCTAGTCCTAAACCTAACCCTAATCCAAAACCTAAATCTAACCCTGGTTCTAATGCTAATGCTGGTCCAAACCCTAATCTTAAACTTAACCATAAGCCTGTTCCTAATTCTAATGCTGGTCCTAAAGCCTAACCCTAAGCCTGGTCCTAAATGTAATGCTGGTCCTAAACCTAAACCTCACTATAACTCTAATACTGATCCTAAACCTAACCCTCATTATTACTCTAATGGTGGTTCTAAACCTAACCCTCATTTTAACTCTAAACCTAAACCTCATAACTCTAATCCTGGTCCTAAATCTTACCCTCATTATAACTCGAATGCTTGTCTTAAACATAATCCTCATTATAATTCTAAACCTAGTCCTAAACCTAACCCTCTTTTTCTTATTTGTTGTGAAGAAAATGGGTCACAAAGCAGATGTTAATGATAAAGGAGTGATTGTATTTGGGGTTAAAGGTCAGAGTGTGAAGGAAGTAGCTGAATGTGCAGGTGTATGGTGTGTACGGTTATACAGGTCTACCAGCAGTGCTAACAATGCCAGTCTACAGGACATTCTCCTCAGAACTGAGACTGGAAGATGAAACTGATGGACGGAGACCACCAGCTGGTTTCACTGCTTATTAATCAAATTTACTTTTCGTTTCCAGAGAATTGCTTCCAGAAGTCACCACAGGTCCTTTACAACAACTTCTGAAAGAACTGTCCACCATCAACATATGGTGCTGTCGGCCACAATTCTGAGGAGAATGTCCTGTAGACTGGGATTGTTGCCTTCTGGTAGACCTGTATGACTGTACACTTCCATACACCTGCAAATTCAGCTACTTCCTTCACACCTTTATCATCACTCCTTTGTCATTAACATCTGACTGATTTTTCACAAATCCAACGAGATACTGCACTGTACCACCTCTTCTTTATCTATGAATCCCATTACTCACCCCACATGTATTTATAGCCTGATCATCCTTGTGCAGCGCCACCTGCAGGAGCCTGAAGTTACTACTACCTAATTTTAATTTGGGGGATTTGTGTCTGAACATAACTATTTGGCCTTTGCTTGCATTGCTTCTTTAGCCTTCGTCACATCACCTATGATAACAGACTGTTCTATTATCATCAAAATCTTCCAGACCTTCACAAGCACCTCTGTGGCGATAATCAGTCATATTCACTTTATCTGTAGGTGGTTTTAATGGCATGGCTGATTGGTGTATATTGAAACTATAAGCTAGATGGACTGCACAAAGTGGCCAGTAAGCTGAATCCTAGATTTTTTTTCTGTCCTTCACTAATCCTCTTTAAGGATGATTGACAGCACTGTGTATTAAAGAATGTGATGAACGAGTGCTAATCTGAGAGAAGCTCAACTCAAGACTCTCCACAATCATCACCCTACACTTCTATAGCCAAGCTTCTTAAAGTCGACTTATAGTACAGCATCTGTAAATCTGTCAACATGTGGAACCCTCTGCCAGAAGTCTCGCCAACCAAACTAGACCGAACCACAATGTTTACCAGAGATGTGTAAGAACCTGGACCAGTTGTAGTCCTGTTTCCATTCAGTCCAGTTTATTCTGACTTTATAACAGTAAACACCCCCTAGAGGAGACACTGAAGATCATCAGCTTGTGAGTTAATTGTAATTTAAAAGTAAATGTTAATTTTATCTTTCTCCTTCTGCAAAGGTTTTGGCACCCTTCAAATGTAACAATACAAATACACCTGAGCAACCACCAGAGATACCATAGCAACCACATAACAACAGTGTAGCAGCCACTTAGCAACCACTTAGCAACAGCCTAGTAACCACTTAGCAACCACATAGCAAGTCTAGCAACCACTTAGCACTACCATAGCAACTACTTGGGATCCCATATCAACTACTTAGCAACAGCCCAGTAACCAATTGGCAACCTCATAGCAACAGCCTAGCATCCACTTAGCAACAGCTAAGTAACTACTTAGCAATCATTTAGCAACACCATAGCAACCACCTGGGATACCATAGCAACCACGTAGCAACCATGCAGCAACCACGTAGCAGCCTACCAACCACTTAGCAACACCATAGCATATGTGTATATATATATACATCCAATGAAATGTTTAATTTGAGGCCCATAAAGTTAATCTCTTTCTCTTTCGGAATGTAAACTGAAATCATCTTCTTTTACATGTTTGGATCGATCCCCAGTAGTTTGGCTAATATCAGTCTGGATCACATGTCTAAATCAGTCTAAATTTAGACTAATTAGACAGATTATCATAATAGAGCTGTACATATAACCTGTTTTAGACAAACAGATTTAGACTCAAAATGGTGGTGTTCATGTAAACATGGACAGTGTATTAACACATGCTTACAATTTACTGCTGAACACTAAACATTTAGCTTTTAGACTTTTATTCGAAGACATCGTTGAGTTGAGGCTGCACAGCACTGAAGAGACTTTATGTAGGTTCATCTTGCAACTCGGATTTGTGCCACAAGTGGGCGCCCTTCATCATGAGAAAAACTGAGTGTCAGTTCTGTTAGTTTAGGGCTCAGGCATCAAGTAAAACTTCAAAAGCAAAAATCATTTGGTCCAATGCATTTATATCACGAGAAAGACGAAATGTAGTCGTACTATGTCCTACACCACATCCACTCATCTGTGAGACCTTCAGTAACATCTGGAAGAGGTTTGAGTGGATTTGAGTGACGTTTCTTTGGTATTTTTTACAGAAAAAAACAAGCTATTTAGGTGACTGTTGAGGCCTAGTGTTTGTTAGCAATGTTAGCTAATGGTTTCCTTAATTAGAAGACAGACAGACAGACAGACAGGCAGACAGACAGACAGAGAGATATATGCTTCTTGCTCTTGATTGTGTTCTCATCAGGACAAATGAAGCTAGTAAGACACATTGAAAATCAAATAAAGGAAACCATCCAGAAGACTGTAGTGCTGATACTCTGTACGTGATATCTTGCACAACTTTCTTCCTGCTGCCCTCGTTTCCAGCGCGTTCTCCTGGGTTTCAGACGCCCTTGCAGGGAGAACACTGGAGAACACGTAGCAGCTTCTGCTTAACCCTTTGAAGTGGTGTTATGTTGTTATAATTGTAATTTTAAGGCTTTTCTGTACACTAAGAAAGTGAAGAACACTCCATTCTACAGAATCGCATAACAACGGTGGTGATGGGATATCATAGGATATCTCCTCTCCAAACCCACCACTAAATCTACATGTGCCTTCTGAGTGTTTACATGGACTGTTGATGAGGGTACAGTAGTGATAAATCTAAAACATCTACACTATTTTGCCATACAGTGGCCCTGCTTGACCATGAATGGATTTAAAAAAATAGTCCAAACTCTTCTCAGACATCAGACAGTGTTTTCAGAACCATTTACGACTTTTAAAGGCTTCTGGTTCCTATCAAAACCACTGTGAACACTTCTGACTTTGCCAATTTTCCCCCTTTCTCAATGTGTCACCAATTAACCCAACCCAACTCTAGGAGGGTGAAGACATGCACACGCCTCCTCCATTGCGTGCGATACAGCCACCGCCTCTTATGGAACTACCGCTTGATACACCGTCCCTGGGGAGCCAACGCGCTCGGAGGAAAGTGCAGGGTCTCTAGTTTTGAATGGACCAATCAGTAGACGCCTGAGCCAGCAGACATTGCAATGTGTGAGTGATAGGGAGAGAGAGCGCCATTTACCTGCCCTAGGGGGCAGCCATGGCCTAGTGTTAAGGATCTGGTCTTGTGACCAGAAGGTTGCCAGTTCAATCCCCAGACAGGACATGACTGAAGTGCCCTTGAGCAAGGCACCTAACCCCTAACTGCTCCCCGGGCGCCGGTGGATAAGGGCTGCCCACCGCTTCGGGCCCAAATTCTCACAGCTAGTGTGTTCAGTAGTGTGTGTGTGTGTGTGTTTCACTGCACAAATGGGTTAAATGCGGAGGTCAAATTCCGTTGTGTGAAAATCACACTGGCAAATTGGTTCATTCTCTTAATCTTAATCTAACATGGCCCCATGCAAACAACATGACCGGGATTCGAACTCGCGATCCTTTGGTCATAGTATCAGCGTCTTAGCCTGCTGAGCCACTCGGGGCCCACTGGGAACACTCTAGAATAGAGCTTTTCACACCAAACCATCGCCGAATTATATCTGTTGTGCTTAAAAATGCCTCATTAACATCTCAGTACCTTCTCCTGTACAACGCTGAAATTGGATGGAAGCACAAATGAAAATTTAGTTTAAATTTTTTAAAATTTAATTTTCCTGAGAAAAAAAGCTCAGATCTCAGGTCTCACACTGAGCTCAGATTTGCTCAGCATCTCAGAAATGTCACATATAGGACTTCTCAGTTCTGGTGCAGATCTGGGCCAGAAGCATCTCTTGCCTCCTGTATCCTGTGAGAAGCATTCGAGTAACGACATTTTCTTCTGGGGTGTTTATTAGCATAGTGTTGGGTGTGTAGCAACCTTTTGAAGCATATTGCTGAAAGAAATGCCAACAGCGGGTTCTCCGGGTTCTCTGCCTGGTTGTTCTGTAGATTGAGGCTGATACTGAGGAGGAACCAATTTATGTTCTATACCTGCATTGATCTTATCTAACATCTCTATTCATAACGTCTCCATCCATCATCTACAGCGTCTATTCACTTTGAGGACATAGAGAGGGGGGAGGGGGAGAAAGAAAAAGAAAGAAAGAAAGAAAGAAAGAAGGACAGAAAAAGAGTGAGGGAGAGAAATAGAGAGAGAAGGTGAGACAGAAAGAGATAGAGGGAGATTAAGGGAGAGGTAGAGAATGAGAGAAACCGTGAGACAGAGAGAGTGATAGAGAGAGAGAAAGACAGACTGAGAATGAGATATAAGAACGAGATAGAGATGGAAAGAAGTGAGATAGATGGAAGAAAGATGTAGATAGACTGACGGAGAGAGAGAAGAGAGGGATGGAAGGAAGAGGTGAAGAGACAGACATAGAGAGATAGATTAGAGAGAGGGAGAGAATGAATGAGAGAGTGGGAGGATCTCCTACCATACAGCTGCTTACTACTACACTCTCTCTCTCTCTCTCTCTCTCCTCTCTCTGTCTCTCTCTCTTTCTCTCTCTCTCTCTCTCTCTCTCTCTCTCTCTCTCTCTCTCTCTCTCTCTCACACACACACTCTCTCTCTTTCTCTCTCTCTCTCTCGGATATTCGGAGGCGTTCAGTTTCCGCGCTTGCTCCAATCTGGGGGGGGTTTATTCCGATCATGAGGTGTGTGTGTGTTTGTGAGTGAGTGAGTGTGTGTGTGTGTGTGTGTGTGTGTGCGTGCATGTGTGTGTGTGTGTGTGGGGATGAAGTCGCTCCTCAGCGCCTTAAAGAAAGAAGGTAAGAAGCATTTTTACATAAAACTGACTGACATCCTGCTGCTGCTGTTATTGTTTATGTTTATGTTTATTTATATGAGCCTCTGTTTTGCTGAGCATCCGGCTGAAAAATGAAACAGTCAGAATATTCAGATTTAATGCATAATTTACAGATGATTATTGTGGTTTATCAACTTTATTAAGTTTATAAAAATCTGATGTTCTTCAGTCTGATCAGTGTCTCTGATGCTAGTACACACTAACGCGACTGAATTTTAGAGTTGAATTAAATATTGAATCGAATCAGTTATAGTGACCTCACATTTCTGCTCACAGTGTCCGGCATTAAAGGGGACGTATGCATTTGTTCTAGCCTTTAATTTAAGCCCAGTTATGATGTTTGTGTGTTAAATTTAAACAGTCACTACTTAGAATTGAAGGCTGTTTTTGTTACTGTGCCTTTAAGACTGATATACTGTATGTGCTCTGATTGGCTGCTCTGTATTGTGCTTCAATCTTAAATGTTTCTGATAACTTCAGTGTGAGTGAAGCTGAATAGGAAGATACTGTATATTGTTTTCCGTGACATCACTTTTATTTTTAGCTCCACCCATTCAGCATACAGCAATTTAGCTTCAGCCATTGAGCCTACATCAGTTTAGCTCCACCCATTTAGTCTACAACAGCTTAACTCCACCCTTTCACCCTACAACAGTTTAGCTCCACCCATTTAGTCTACAGCAGTTTAGCTCCACCCACTCAGTCTATAGCAGTTTAACTCCACCCACTCAGCCTACAGCAGTTTAGCTCCACCCACTCAGCCTACAGCAGTTTAGCTCCACCCACTCAGCCTACAGCTGTTTAGCTCCACCCACTCAGTTTACAGCAGTTTAGCTCCCCATTCAGCCTGCAGCAGTTTAGCTCTAACCACTCAGTCTACAGCAGTTTAGCTCCACCCACTCAGTTTACAGCAGTTTAGCTCCCGCCATTCAGCCTACAGCAGTTTTGCTCCAACCATTCAGTCTACAACAGCTTAACTCCACCCTTTCACCCTACTACAGTTTAGCTCCACCCATTTAGTCTACAGCAGTTTAGCTCCACCCACTCAGTCTATAGTAGTTTAACTCCACCCACTCAGTCTACAGCAGTTTAGCTCCACCCACTCAGCCTACAGCAGTTTAGCTCCACCCACTCAGTCTACAGCTGTTTAGCTCCACCCACTCAGTTTACAGCAGTTTAGCTCCCCCCATTCAGCATACAGCAGTTTTGGTCCAACCATTCAGTCTACATCAGTTTAGCTCCACCCATTCAGCCTTCATCAGTTTAGCTCCACCCACTCAGTCTACAACAGCTTAGCTCCACCCATTCAGTCTACAGCAATTTAGCTCCAGCATTCAGTCTACAACAGTTTAGCTCCACAAATTCATCCTGAAGTTATAAAGTGTTTCAGCTCTGCCAGTACAGGCCAATACAGAGCAGCCAGTCAGAATAAAGCTGATTTACATAAACAGCTTTAAAGGTACAGTACAGGTTATATATCTACATACACCGCTCTGTGAACATGTGCAAACGCTGGACAGTCGTCGTTTCTGGGGCTTTTCCTCAGATTGAGCCTGATCCTAACCCTGATACTGGCCCTGATCCCCTGCTTTCGGACCCTTAATGATATAAGTTACACTGAGTCCTGGTTATGTAAAACGTTTCCCTCCTGCTCTTTCTCGTGTGTGATTAAGGATTTCTGCAGTCGTGAGGATTCTGTCCTAATCCACACCCAAACACTACAAATTCTCTCTGTCATCAGCACAAGCTTCTGCTGCTCTTCTTCTCTTTCTTGTATGAATGCAGGCTCTGCTGTATATCAGTTTTAGAGTATTGTTTGTCACATGTATGGTTTATTACACAGCAAATATAATCATTTTACTATTCATAAAATGTATGTTCATCTGTGTGCACTATACTGCAGACTGGATTATTATGGGAGAAGGGGAGGAGTCTAGATTGTGGAAAGTAGGATGAGTCTGAATTATGTAAAGTGGGAGGAGTCTAGATGAAGGGGGGAAGTAGGAGGAGTCAAGAATATGAAAAGTAGGAGGAGTCTTGGTTGTGGAAAGTGTGAGCAGACTAGCCTATGAAAAAGTTGGAAGAGTTGGGATTATGAAAAGTGGGAGTAATCTGGATTATGTAAAGCAGAATGAGTCTGGATTATGAAAAATGGGAGGAGTCTGGAATATGTATAAAGGGAGGAGTCTTGATTATGGGGGAAAATGGGAGAAGTCTGGAATATGTATAAAGGGAGGAGTCTGGATTATGTAAAGATGAATGAGTTGGGATTATGGAAAAGTGGGAGGAGTCTTAATTAGGAAAAAATGGATTAGCCTGGTTTATGGAAAGTAGAGTGAGTCCTGATTATGAAAAGTGGGAGGAGTCTGGATTATGAAAAATGGGAGGACTCTGGATTATGCAAAGCAGAATGAGTCAGGATTATGGAAAAGTGGGAGGAGTCTTGATTAGGAAAAAATGGAGTAGCCTGGTTTATGGAAAATAGAGTGAGTCCTGATTATGTAAAGTGGGAGGAGTCTGGATTATGTAAAGTGGGAGGAGTCTGGATTATTACAGGGACCGTGAGGGTTCCAGTGTTTTGTTTGTCGAGGGGGGGAGAAGCCGTGGTGGCTGAAGGGCTTTAACTGTGGGAGAAAACCCATAATGACAGTAATGATGACCACAGAGCTCTGGGCCAAATGTCCAGTCACTCATATCCAGTGTGTGTGTGTGTGTGTGTGTGTGTGTGTGTGTGTGTGTGTGTGTGTGTGTGAGAGTGAGTTTAACGGAGCTGTTAATCAGCTGTATAACATGTTCAGTGAGGATCAGATTACTGAGGAAACATCAAGCTCAGCTCTAACTCTGTTATTTTAATGATTAAACGAGAACTTTGAGTGAATGAACCTCAGATGTTGTCAAAAACAGTTTACCAGCAAGTCACATTGACCTAACCTAAATACAACAAAATCATCTGTGATGTTATCTGCATTATTTCAGGCTCATCACTGACTGAAATAGGTCTGAAAGTGCAGATTCTAAACTTTCAGTCCTGACCACATGAGCGTCTGTTATTGTTCAAAGTTAAAAGTAAAAGTTATTGTTGTGTATGTGGCATCAAAAAACCCAAAATGACCCAGAGCCGTCTGTGCAGGATCTAAGTGTAATTAATTATTAGGACCTAGTATCATAAATGTCACAGATTTCACAGAATGTATAAGAACAGAGTTATATTTCACAACAGTTGTTAATAATACTTGTAAATAGAATAGAATGAACATTGTAAGTGCAGTCTTGAACCCTTCAAACATGTTTTTCACAGTTTAATTTATATCAAGCCTTTCGCCAACACACACACACACACACACACACACACACACACACACACACACACACACACCAGTCCATGATCTACATTCAACTAGATCTCAGGAAACCTGTCAGCTATGATGTAGCATCACATTTCAGAGACACAGCTCAGTCAACCCAGGAAAACAGTGCATTAGTTCAGCTTTAGTCAAAGTGTCATCACTCTTGAGCACCCCCTGGTCTAATATTTTGCCTCGCATGCTTATGTGAATCCAAAGTCTGTTGATACATCTGCAAATTAAACTTCTTTTGTTCAGATGTTTCATGGAAAGTTACCTCAAATGGGCTGTTTCACAGGAAAATGACTCATTTCACAGCCGATTTATTATTTATTACATTTTTTTTGCTTTAAAACTATAATAACTACATATATTTCTTCATATTTGTGATATTATGATTGTATTACATTAAGAAGACCTTTGGAAAGTCATTATAAAGTAAATAATTTAATATTAAATGTTTTTTGGAGCGATAGCACTTGGTTATTTGAAGAAACATTTTTTTAACATGTGACAGTGTGAAGATCCCTTTAAAGAACCCACAAATAAATGTTCTCCACCACTTGGAGGTTTATCTTAGGACCGTTTGTGGGAAAAGCAGCCTGGTTTGGGCTTCCTGGGCTGTGCTACTTTAAAGGTGGACGTGTCTTAGAGCTTAGAGTGGTCATTTATCTCAAAGCTGAAAGGTACTCCAGTGCCCCAGATTCACTCGCAAGGACGTCAGAAGGAACCTCAGCAGAACGTCCTCACTCTGACTTCTAAAGATACCGAACGCTTTATTCCTGAACTCACTGGAGGCTATTTTTAGTCTCCTACTGGCTCAAAGCTGATGTGCTGAGAAAAGCTCTTTGTTACTGCAGTTGGGAAGTGAGACAGATGGAGAAATGAGAGAGAAAAGGTCAGAACACAGATACCTGGTTTGGTTTTAGTTGCGAGACTTTTATGCTTCTTCAGCAAACTACTGTATACAGGTCAGAGGTGTTTCTATGCTATTTGGGGGTGTGGCTTGCAGGTTAGTTAAGCTATGGAGTCAAGTGGCCTAGTGGTCTTATGACCAGAAGGTCGCCAGTTCGATCCCCAGACAGGACATGACTGAAGTGCCCTTGAGCAAGGCGCCTAACCCCCTAACTGCTGCCCGGGCGCCGGTGGATAAGGGCTGCCCACCGCTTCGGGCCCAAATTCTCACAGCCTAGTGTGTTCACTAGGTCAAATTCTGTTGTGTGCAAAATCACATTGGCAGGACATGACTGAAGTGTCAAGGCATCTAATGCCCAAATGCTCAGGCACTGTCGATATGGCCTGATAAGGTGAATCTTAATTTTAATCTTGATATTAATCTTAATCTTCAATATAAGGGGGGTTAAATTTGGAAGTGAAATTGGCCAATGATTGTGCACTGCTGAAGACAACTTTGCGAGAATACAGTTCTGTACTGTACTTTACTGGTGACCTATGTCCAGTGGCGGACTTACCCAACACGCAAACCACGCAAATGCTTGGGGCCCCAGAGACCAGGGGACACCCTACTGGCCAAAACAGGTTGGCAAAAAAATGAAAAACAACTAAACGCATAATTGTTTTTGTTGTTCCACAGTAAAGCGATAGTTTTGGTCCTCTGCAGTTTTTTTAGCTCAAAAACAACGTTATGCTATTTAAAAAATAAACGGGTCGAGCACTAGGACCCAGCAAATAACGGCCACTCAATCGGAAGCCTGTTCCCCTTTAGACTGCTCACAAGCTCATCGATTGGCTCTGCCGTTTCTTGCTAACGTGTGATTGGTCAAGTTGTTTACATGTTAGACGTTTGTTCTGCCTGTGTTACGTCAGCTAGACATATTTTAATATCAGGGGTTTCATATTAAGACATTAACATTTGAATCTGTGTCTGTGTGTGTGTGTGTCATCAAGTCTGTGATAAGCCATCAATTTATCTCGAAGTTTAACTATTATCAAATAAGAATTTCTGCTTATTTTAACTCAAAAATGAGGTATAATTTTATGTAAATGAGGTCTACTGACCATAAAGTCCAAACATAAGTGTTTACATTGGTGGTAATGAATTGGAGTTGAGTTGGAAGTTGACTATCAAGGTGAAACACAGAATTGGGTGATAATTTTATATTACATTTTAACAGTTTATTAATATTTAATCATTGGTACTTTATTAATGATTAATATTAATTTAATTATTTTATTAATAATAATGATTAATAGTTATTATTAGTATCATATTAATAGTAACTAATTCTTAATAAAATATTATGAATAACATTGTTTAAGTAATGTTTAATATTTATGTATAATAATTATTATTTACTAATAATTAATAATAATAATTTAATTTATGTTTAAGCCTGTACCGCACCATAGCCATAACTATAATAAAGAATCTGTTTGATCAGGGCCCCCAGACATGACATTGCTTGGGGCCCCAGAACTTCCAAATCCGCCCCTGCCTATGTCATCATTATACAGAGATGCTGTGAATAAAATCTTGCTATTCACAGGTTTAACAGTTATTATTTACAGTGGAGACACCCGCTTTGTTGCTGAACTTTTAAGAATGATATTGTCTCTCTCTCCCTCTCAGTGCCTTTCCGCGAGGCCCCAGCGTACTCCCGGCGGCGGAGGGGCCCTCAGCTCAACAGTCTCTCAGCCCCACGGGTGCTGCTGCGCTCCAACAGTGATAATAACCTCAGCGTGTGTGGGGGGATCCCCGATGTGCCCCCTGGCCTGAGCGTGTGCGTGGGGACACTGGATACGGCCCCCAGCAGAAGCCTCTCGCCGCAGCTGCTGCAGCAGATCCAGAGAAACCCGAATGGCACGATCAGAACGGGAGGCCGTGGGAGCAGACCTCACCAAATACACCAAACACACAGATCACCATCACTCAGCCGCCTCGCAGAGGAACAGCACAGACAGCAGCAGAGGTCAGCTACTGCCTACACACACTCAGCTCCAGTGCGAGACTATTGTTTGATACTCCAGACTTAGTACAGCTCACAGCTCCAGTTCTAAACTAAAGAAGCAGCATTTGGACTTCAAAGGTGTCTCGGCTGAACATCTAAGTCTGAGATAAGTGGCAAATTGCCTCTAGTCAACCGTCCAACACCTAGTTCTGTCGTTAAGACTCAGAGACGGGAAATATGAAAGCTTACTTAATTCGATTTGTAGAATTATTTGAGAGTAATTAGTAAAGATTGAAAGTCCCCCGTCCTGGGCCCGGGTCCCTGAGTATCAAGACATGCTATACTGATATGTATAGCAGATACTGCCAAGTAGGTAAAGGCAGGGGGCGGAGAACAGGACTGTGACCACAGTGGTGGTGGTGGGGAAGAAGGATTGGAGCATCGTGACGTCAGGAACTGAAAGCCGCAGAGTGGGAATGTAGCTTCGTTCTTTATATATGTAGGTGGAGGGCTGTGATTGGTCAGATTCATGAATTAATGAGTGACATAGCATTGAGACTTGCACTTTCACTTCTGGCTGTTTTTGAACAATGATCTACATGAAAACTCACAATCTGAATCCACACTAATGATTTCTCTATATTATTACATCCAGATCACACTGAACTTTAGCATGACTTGCTCTCACTTTTTCTAAATAGTGCTATATTAACACCAAGAGGGACATTAAAATACTATCACTGTGAAGTCTGTCATCAAGCAGTGTTAATTTCGTTAACGATAATTATGATGAAAAATATTCGTTGACGATCATTTTTTCACGACGAAAACGAGACGAGAACTAAATAAAAACTAAAATTTTAAAACGAAAACTATGACTAAAAGTATTAGACTTTTCATCGACGAATAAAAACGAAACGAAAATGTCACAGAATGACTAAAATATTGTTTTTGTCCAGTAATCCGCTTTTTAAAGTAAACCTGCCGCAAAGCACGCTAAGCTCCCATCACACTGGTGAAGTTTAACAACACAACGTGCTGACGTCACTGCCGCAGCTTGGACGGAAAAGAAGAAGCGATTTATGGAGTAATTTCACTTTTGCTGCCACACAAAACAAAACAGAGCAAAGTTTGTGGATTTAAAATATCTGTGAAAAACACAATCAACCTCAAGAGGTCCTCAGTTCTCACCACCACGAGCTTTACAAAAAGGTAAGCTAACGTAGCTAATGTAGCTAGCTAGCTAGATGTTAACTAGTTCGCTAACGGTGATGAATATGTATATCTGATATGTTTCATTTTTTAATGTTTAAGTGTATAAAGGGGAAATGTGTAATCTGTTACCATTATCTTAGGTGTTTAGGTTAAATAGATCACAAACACGTCTAACTGGAGCCGTAACACACACATACAGCCTCCGTTTCATTTTAAATACAGTCATATAACGAAACGAAGAGGAAAGGCACGTAAGCCGTGGTAGTCCATATTAAGTGCGAGTTAATGTTAGCCAACAGGAACCAGTAAAAGAAATGAGAAAAGTCCAGCACACCGGAGAAACCCAACTCTTTCCCTCTTAATCTATCCTTTATCGTTTGTGACAGAAAGCTCAGAGGACAGACTTCTCTCGTGT
>BRDA01006027.1:18784-30982 GCA_036984385.1 Crenuchus spilurus | reverse complement strand
TGACCTCTGTAAAGGCTACTGTACCAAATATTAACATTGATTTTCACAGGTGTTCAAATACTTATTTGCAGTAGTAACACACAAATAAATTATTTTAAAAATCATACATTGTGATTTCCGGATTTTTTTCTTTTAGATTATGTCTCTCACAGTGGACATGCACCTAACATGAACATTTCATACCCCTTCATGATTTCTAAGTGGGAGAACTTGCAAATTGGCAAGGTGTTCAAATACTTATTTTCCTCACTGTATGAATTGTGTGTTTTGAGGTCAGGCTAGATGTGTTCGGGTCCCTCTTCTGGGCTTGGTTCCCAGCTTAAGGACAAGAGTGCCACCATGGGCTGAGAGAATCCTGCCGAATGCCCGTTTGGCACATGATTCTTTCAGACTAGCACCACAGAGTGTCCATCTGGCACTTCAGACGCTCAAGAGCGCCGTCCTGCTGGCCTGGTCAGTATGACCAAAGAGATGAGGCCATGGGGGACTCTGAAATGCCAGGAAGTGAAAACGAGAGGGAGTGGATCAGAGTTAGGAATCGGATCAGTGCACATGGTTTTGGGTTCTTCACAAGGTCATGATGGTAGAGGTGACTCGCTAACATCTGTCATAAATATGGAGATTTGAGTGTCTAGAACAGCACAGTGGAAGTGGAACTGGAAGATTGGAACTAAATGATTTTTAGATTAGATTCAACTTTTGCTAATTTGACACCACTGCATTTAACCCATCCATACAGTGAAACACACACTAGTGAACAAACTACACTGTGAACATGTGCCCAAAGCGGTGGACAGCTCTAAACAAGGTGCCCGGGGAACAGTTGGGCGTTATGGGCCTTGCTCAAGAGCACTTCAGTCATGACCTGCCCAGGGGTCGAACCTAACCCTAACCACCAGGCCACGGATTCCAACTCTTGGTGACCATATGGGTAGTGTTTCTCCAGAACATCCTGTCTTCTGTTTAGGCTTTTTCATGTTTCCTCTGATTGTATCCATCCATCCATCCAGCTTGTTGCTAGTCATTTTCCTCTTGTACCTTCAACCCTTCCAGTAGAACTGTGTTGTCAAGTGAACTGGTTCTGTGTCCAAAATAAATGATGTTACAAGGACCTCCAGTTCTTCCTGATGTTCTGTTGTGAGTGTTGTGTCATCATATTGAAGGTTATTGGTGCCTCTTTACTGATACTGAATCCTCTGTCATCTTCCTCCAGTCCTGCTTCTCTCATTATAGGTTCAATGTACAGGTTAAATAGCTGAGGTGAAAGTGAACAGCCTTGTCTAGCTCCTGCTAGTGTGGAACCACTCTGTCAGTTAACAGAGTAAAAATCTATGAATGTTCAAACTGAATATAAAATGAGTTCAACAGCAACACACATCCATTCAGAGTATGGGAGAACATCTGCACTTTGATGTACATGATAAAGTCGGAGACTCCCAAACAACACAACTGTGTAATCATTTTTGGTCCAGTGACATTGTTTTCTTGGACTATAAACTGGCCACATCAGATGAGCTACAGCCAGGAGCTCTAAGGTATATTTCTGATCAAACGGTCACTGAGCATATGCTAATGATACTTTCTCTCTCTGTAGCCCCGCCTCCTCCAAAAAGAGCCCCAACCACTGCCCTGTCCATGCGCTCCAAATCTATGACCTCTGAATTGGAAGAGTTAGGTAAGTGCACATGCTCTCTGAGCTGCATGTTACTCGTTTGTTTCTCCCTTTGTCCTCCATAAGTTTGCCCTCTCTCCCTGTATTGATTGATTGTTTGTTTGTTTGTTTGTATTGATCTGGTGTTTATCTCCAGTGGATAAAGGTAAGCGGCAGTGCTTCTCGACCTGCAACATTCGGATCAAATGGAGATGTTTGATAATCGGGGTGATTAAGTACTCAACATGGCCATGGCTGTTATTATCATTATGAAAGAAAGCTATCACTAACATCAAGACAACCCCTGAAAATGTAATGAACTGTTAAAAATGGCAACAAGAATCAAAATCTTTAGATTTCTTATTGGATGAAGGATACTACTGAAGTGGACATATGTCTTTAGCTGGGACTGTAAACAGAGCTTGCATAATACTAAAAGTAATACTAAATAAGAATGACAATAAAAGGGAATCATGCTAAAAGTAATGGTAGAAGAATAACAATAAAAGGTGACAGCAATTTTTGAAAGAAATGCTAAAAGAGAATAACATTAAATTGAGACAGTAATGTTAAAAGTGATGCTAAAAGAATAACAGTCAAGGAATAATGCTACAAGTAATGCTAAAAGAAAATAACAGTAAAAGGGAACCAAGCTAAAAGTAAATACAAATAAACAGAATAATGCTAAAAGTAATTCTAAAAGAAAATAACAACACAAGGAAACCATGCTAAAAGTAATGCTTAAAGAGAATAACAATAAAAGAGAATAATACTACCGTACATATAATTGTAAATGTATCTTTAGGAGTTTTCACTCCAGGAATAGATTTGTAGTTTATGTAGAAGTTACGCTTTTATTCTTTTCTGGTCTCATATTAACAGACTAAAACTAAAGAGTTAAATTGAAAGTAAATGAAGACTAAACTAAAATGTAAAAGGTGTTTATTCGCCTTTAAAACTGAAACTAAAGTTGAAAATAAAAACTAATGCAAGTATCAGAACTTTAATAACCCTGATAATGAAATTATTTCACCACCATCAGTCTACATTTTAAAAACACATATAAAACAAAAAGAAGAGAGAATATGATTTAATGTCCACACACAGAACACAAGTCTATATTATTCTAAATGATTATAGATGATTTCACCCCTGATCACAACTCATTTGGTCTGGTTGTATGAATGTACTGTCAGCTGTTGACTGAATGTTATTTTTGAGGCTGATTGGTGTTTTGTTTTTTGTTTTTTTTGTTAAACTGCTTCATATATTTCACCACAAATTCTCAGAACAAACCCTTATAAGTCCAGACTTAAGCTGTCATTTTGTTCTGCTGGTAAAATGTGATCATATTTTTTATTTGAATTATGTTCAGATCACATTACTAGTAAATTCAATGTAATTACAGACTTACATAGCTATGTAACTAGTTACATAATAAACTATTTATTTTAAATACATGTTTACACATTACATTTAAAGCCATATTTATGTATTTAATATGTTTAGTCATGTAATTAATTACGTTTACATTTTTTTTATCTTTATTGACAGTTTTGACTTTTTCTGTTTATTTCGTTGGCAAAATTATGAGCAAAACTTTTACAGCCTTCTTGTGCTACCACTGGTTATTACTGGGACTGCTAAGGGTTAACTTTCTACACCCTTAAAGGAACAGTTCACTCACAAATCATATTTATCGAGTCCACTTACCCAGAGATATTTTCAATCAGCCAAGACATGTTAAGAGTCCAAGGATAACATTGCTAACATACACTAGAACTCAGTAGTCACCTAAATAGCTCAGTGTTTGTTTGATTTTTTGATAACACTGTGTCATCAAAGCCACTCAACGCTCTTCCAGATGTTACTGAAGGCGGCACAGACTAGTGGGTGTGGTTTAGGACACATTGTGACTTAATGTGAACTATAAAAGTGAATCAAAGCTCAACACTACAGACAGACACTTCAGACAGCAGCAGGGCTGGTAGAAGACTAATCTTGGATCAGATTCCTTTGTATTTATGATGCTCATCATCACTAAAACAGATTCTAGGTCAGCACTTCCTGTTCCAAGATGGCTGACGTAGCATTCAGCTACACAAGTTTTTGTTAATTTTTCAAAGCTCAGAGAAAGTCAGACTGTGTCCTAAACCACATCCACTAGTCTGTTAGACCTTCATTAACATGTCAGTGAGGTTTGAGTGGAAGTGACTGGGTAATTTAGGTGACTATTGAGTTCCAGGATTAGCAATGTTAGCCTCACTGCTCCAATAATCATGGATGATCGACAACATCTGAGGAAGTAAATCATATGTAAATCAGATTTTTGGGTGAACCATTCCTGTTGACACCACACTCAGAAAACAGCATGAGCATGACTAACAAACTAAGGCCAAACCACCGTTCCTTCTCATCCTCTTTCGGTTGAAGTTACACATGATGCTGAAATAAGTAGAGCTTGTTTGAGAGATCTGCAGTCAGGTTTAAGAATATTAGCTAAGTTTTTTTTTTACACTCCACTGATGTTTATCTTCCTTCAACATCTCAGATCATGTTCATTCACTTTCAGTTTTCAGGTACTTTTACCGTTTGTCCTTTTTGCCTGTTTTGTATTTGTTCACTTTTGTGAATCATCTAGGGATGCATTTGTACATGTGAATTATGATAATTATTATTTTGATGATCATTATTACGAGTTATTATGGACAGCCGATGGTTTGTTTGTGAATTCTCATGATACAATACAGTACAGTTAAACATATACTGTATATTCATATATTTATTCATATAATTATTTATTATATATATGAATTTTGCTGAAAGTAAGGGATGAAAGGTGGTGGTTTGACCAAGATTCTGGATGTTTAGGAAAAAATCTGATTTTTTTGTTGTTGTTCTTTTGCCTTTTATATATAGATATATAGAGTATATTTGGCATGTAAAGTTGCTGGTGTTTATATTTTAGATGTTCTCTTGATTTGGTTTAACATCCGTGCATGAAGCTGCTAGTATTCGTGTGACTTCCTAACCTAATGTAGATGTAATCTGATTTGATCTGAATGAGAATGAGTGAGTATAATTAAGAGTAAATTAGTATAAGTGATTGTAAATGAGTATGATTGAGTATAAGTGTAAATGAGTAGTATGATTGAGTATGAGTATGATTGAGTATGAGTGTAAATGAGTATGATTGAGTATAAGTGTAAATGAGTAGTATGATTGAGTATGAGTATGATTGAGTATGAGTGTAAATGAGTATGATTGAGTATGAATGATTGAGTGTAAATGAGTATGTATGAGTATGATTGAATATGTATGAGTATGATTGAGTATGAAGTAGTATGAGTATGTATGAGTTATGGTTGAGTGTAAAAGAGTATGATTGAGTATCAATGAGTATGAGTATGTATGAGTATGATTAAGTTTGAAAGAGTATGATTGAGTATGAATGAGTATGAATAAGTTTGAAAGAGTATGAATGAGTATGATTGAGTATGAATGAGTATGATTATTAATGAGTATGATGAGTAAGAGCTGCCCTGTCCGAGGATCAGGTCGCCGAGGACCCCGCCTTCGGCTGCCACCTAATCCACATTGCACCGGCCCCTTACGGTTGCCTCTGTGGGTGGTGAACCCACAGGAGGTCAGGCCCACATCGCCAGTTCGGGCTGGGCCCAGCCGGGCACCGTGGGCAAAGGCCCGGCCACCAGGCGCTCGCATATGAGCCCCAACCCCGGGCCTGGCTCCAGGGTGGGGCCCCGGCTGCGCCATACCGGGCGACGTCACTGATTTTTCTGTTGGTGTTTCCATAAGGGTTTTGTGAACTGCTCTTTGTCTGGCCTGTCACCTAGGACCTGTTTGCCATGGAACACCCTACCAGGGGCATAATGCCCCAGACAACATAGCCCCTAGGATCATTCAAGCGCGCAAACCCCTCCAACGCTGTAAGGTGGCAGTTCAAGGAGGGGACCGGAAAACGGTAGCTTGCCCTCTCCAGGTGGGTGGAGAAGTCTTGCCTCAAGTGGAGGAGTTCAAGTATCTCGGGAACTTGTTCACGAGTGAGGGAAGAATGGAGCGTGAGATTGACAGACCAATTGGTGCAGCCTCCACAATAATGCGGTCGCTGCAGCGGTCCGTTGTGTTGAAGAAGGAGCTGAGCCAAAAGGCAAAGCTCTCGATTTACCGTCAATCTACGTTCCTACTCTCACCTATGGTCATGAGCTTTGGGTAATGACCGAAAGAACGAGATCGCGGATACAAGCGGCTGAAATGAGTTTCCTCCGCAGAGTGGCTGGGCGCTCCCTTAGAGATAGGGTGAGAAGCTCGGTCACTTGGGAGGAGCTCGGAGTAGAACCGCTGCTCCTCCACATTGAGAGGAGCCAGCTGAGGTGGCTCGGGCATCTGTTTAGGATGCCCCCTGGACGCCTCCCTAGGGAGGTGTTCCAGGCATGTCCCCCTGGGAGGAGGCCCCGGGGAAGACCCAGGACACGTTGGAGAGACTATGTCTCTCGACTGGCCTGGGAACGTCTCTGTGTTCCACCCGAGGAGCTGGCTGAGGTGTCTGGGGAGAGGGAGGTTTGGGTTTCCCTGCTCAGACTGCTACCTCCGCGACCCGGCCCCGGATAAAGCGGTTGATAATGGATGGATGGATGGATGGATGATGAGTAAGAGAGTATATATGAGTGTAAATGAATACGAAGAAGGTGAGAAGGAATGTGTATGAACATTAATGAGTATGAGTGAGTATGAATTAATGTTAGTATTAATGAGTATGAGTGTATTGAGTACGAATGAGGCTGAATGAGTGAGTATGAATGTTAGGATTAGTGAGTATGAGTGAGTATCAGTGACCATGAGTGTAGAGTATATGAGAGATTTCTTTCCTGATCTTGATGTGTACAGTGTGATTTTTACTCTTTGTTCAGCCACCTTGAGGAAAAAGAAAGGTGGTAAGTTTTAGCACTGTCTACATACAGCACAGAGCACTGACGATCTGACTGTCCACCCATATACTTTTAAAAATGTGGATTTGTGTATTAAAGGAATAGTTCTATATTTGTTCTACTCTGTTGCATCTGTGTCGTCCTTTTGATCACCACAGACAGCAGTTTTGGAGAATTTTTATTTTTTGGAGGAATTTGAAATTTATTGATAATAGAAGTCAGTGGGCATTTGCTGAATTGTGTGAAAAAAAGTTTTACACTCCACTGTCAGTGAAGTGATACAACAAAGTGGGTGAATTGTCAGTGACAGGAGGCAGCATCAATGTCAGATATATTGTGGGCAGAGTCAATGAAAGTCAAAAAGTTAGATATGCTTAACTATTCAATTAGTCACAGTATGTCAGTTAACTATGGGAATAAATGACTGCAGTGTAGAACTGGTGGAACCCTACTAACCACAGACCAGCCACAGCAAGTCCCACCAGTGGAACCGTACAAACCACAATCCAACCACAGCAAGTCCCAGCAGTGGAACCCTACTAACCACAGACCAGCCGCAGCAAGTCCCAGCAACGGAACCCTACTAACCACAGTCCAGTCAGGGCAAGTCCCACCAGGTGAACGCTACAAACCATAGACCAGCCACGCCAAGCCTGACTGGTGGAACCATACTAACCACAGTCCAGTCATGGCAAGTCCCACCGGTGGAACCATACTAACCACAAACCAGCCACAGCAAGTCCCACCAGTGGAAGCCTACAAACCACAGACCAGTCATGGCAAGTCCCACCAGTGGAACCCTACAAACTACAGATCAGCCACAGCAAGTCCCACCAGTGGAACCCTACAAACCACAGACCAGCCACAGCAAGTCCCACCAGTGGAAGCCTACAAACTACAGACCATTCATGGCAAGTCCCACCAGTGGAACCCTGCAAGCCACAAACCAGCCAGAGCAAGTCCAAGTGGTGGAACCTTACAAACCACAGTCCAACCACAGCAAGTCCCACCAGTGGAAGCCTACAAACCACAGACCAGTCATGGCAAGTCCCACCGGTGGAAGCCTACAAGCCACAAACCAGCCAGAGCAAGTCCCACCAGTGGAAACCTACTAACCACAGTCCAGTCATAGCAATTAGTCATTTTGTTCAAGACGATCTGAAAGTGTAAACATTTAATATTTACTGAAGTTCAGCAGCTGCCCATTGACTTCTCTTAAAATGACGTTCCATGTAAACAGGTTTCCTGATCTTCTCTGAATGCAGGGAAATGTTTTGAGAGCTACACACTATAGCTGGAGCAGATTAAAAACTGCTGGATTATTCCTTTAATTCAGATTGCACTTCTCCCAGTTGGCATGTTGGTCACTCCTTTGACACATGTTGTGATGCATGTTTAATGTAAAGCTAGTTTGATGTACCTGGTGGTCTTAATTTGACTGTGGTTTGTCTATTCAGAACATTATTAATTATTTTACTCGGGAATTTCTTTGCTTGTTTGTGTTTATGTAGTTTTGTAAGCATTTAAGCTGGATTGTTTTGTGTAAACTGAATTCTACTGCTGCCTCTAGAGTATGTACATGTCAGAGGTTGTGTTTCTTAAAATCTATAAGCTTAATAATGTATATATGAGGGTGAATCAGACGTGACTAATGCTACTGTTGGCTGCAAAAGTCTTATCAACACTTTCTGTACGAGGTGTCTGTTTCCAGAGTAGCTGCTGTGCAGGTTTACGTCAGTTCATTTATGACTGCTGTGCAACAAAAATGGCCGCCTCACTTATGACTTGCATGAAAGAAGAGCAGAGTGCAGCGATTAGAAACGTCCTCAATCAAGCAAGAAAAAAATGAAAAATCAGCTGAAAAACTGATGCTGATTAAGAAGCATTACAATCAGTTTTACAGCCAGTTTATGAATCATTTGGCTCAGCCTCATATATAATTCACACAGAAAAAGAGGATAAGTTATTTTGTACCATTAGAATTTGGGAGCTTTGCTGATCAAGTGATAAAGCAAGTAAAGAGAAAATATCTAGTGCATCAGGTCACCAGGGTGGGAATTAAAAGCAGTAACCAGGACGTTCTTTAAGCATGTGTATGTATGTCAGTGTGATGTTATAGATGTTGGGTTTTGTCAGTATTTTGTTTATTATTCTCAGAATTTTAGTAGCTATCAAGTGATTCTAATAGTGACACTGTATTCTGTTCAGTTCACTCTTAAAAGAGATGCTTCTTCAAGGGTCCTTTGGAAAAGAAAATGGTTCTATATAGAACCAAGAACATTCAAATTGCGTGGTGAAAGTGTTCTTCAGGTTGATGAGGAATGTGCTGTAGATGGTTCTATATAGGTTCTATAAAAAGGGTTCCTCTATAAATATTGACATCGTAACTATAGCAGAACCCTACTGGGGGATATATAGAAACATCCAAAAAGGTTCTTTATAGAACCATCTACAACACATTCCTTGTCAATCTGAAGAACCCTTTCACTATGGAAAGAACCCACTGGGTTTTTTGAGTGCTAATGGTTCTATATACACTTTTTAAAAAGATTGTTCTTTAAGGGTTCTTTACTATTAAAAAAGATGGTCCTTCGATGGTTCTTTAGTAAAGAAAATTGTTCTGTATAGAGCCTTGAACACTCAAAAAAACCTTCTCTTGGATGAAGGGTTCTTTCCATGGTGAAAGGGTTCTTCAGATTGATGAGAAATGTGTTGTAGATGGTTACAGGAACCATTTTTGGTGCTATATCCAAGACAAGGGTTCTTTGGGTGTTCATGGTTCTATGTAGAACAATTTTCTTTACTAAAGAACCCTTAAAGAACCATCTTTTTTAAGAGAGTATATTAGACTAAATACTCTTTCCTGATTGGCTGACAGGTATATTCATTCTGTAGAACAGGACATCTATGACTATGACAGGGATGCACCAAAAATTTGGCAACAAAAACTATTTGGCTGAACACCGGAAGTGTTGGTTTTTGCCAGTTTTGAGGGGTATTTGTAACATTTTTGTCTTTTAACATTAGATTATGAGTATAATGTCAGGCAGAGCTGGATACGGAGGTAACACATCACTGTACCTGTAATAAGCAGCGTTTTCGGTTCACTTTAACCTCTCGTCTTGAACACAAACAGCAGTGGACGATCTTTCCTTCAGTCTGTGTGTAAGTGTTGACTGTATGAGTACGTACAGGTCTGCGTGCATGTTTAGAGTGTTTAGAGTTTAGAGTCCTGCTCTGAATCTTCTTCTCTTCCGTCTCTGTGTAGATACTCAGTCTTCTAATGTTGAGGGTCTGAAGAAGAGGATTGTTTTTCAAGTCACACTAAGTAATCACCTGAAATGCATGAAGGCTTATAAACAACAGCCCAGACTACACAAAGCAGGAGCATGCAGCTCGCTGGCGTGGCCATGGCTAACTGTTAAAGCACTGAGTTCTGACGAGCTTGCACGGCTTTGGGGGCTGACCCATCCTTATTTTTATTTTTGTTTTATTATTTTATTAAAAAAAAAAAAAAACACTCATCAAAGATGTCCTTTGATGAGATTTGCGGAGTTTTGGCTTTTTGGTGCCGTGGTTTCCTTTTCTTTATAGAGGTTAAGTTCTTCCTCCTCTCCTCCTGTTAATTGAGATTTTCATTCATTTTTCAGATAAAGTGGATGAAGTAGCTCCGGCTCAGAAGACTGGCAGGGATAACGCCTCAGTGGACATGAGGGTGGCCACCATAAAGCCTCGGCCATCCAGTCGCTGCTTAGCAACGCCCACAGATTTCAATGTAACTCCACCCCTCCAGTTCACTAAATCTAAAGGCCTTTTGTAGCACTTAAGGAGGTTCTGTAATTTATTAGCAACAGTGTCTAATTTTAATCCAGTATGATTATGTAGCGAGTGTTATCTAGTATGATAATGTGCATAGTCCAGTATGAATCTATACTGTGCATAGTCCAGTATGAATCTATACTGTGCATAGTCCAGTATGAATCTGCACTGTGCATAGTCCAGTATGAATCTGCACTGTGCTTAATCCAGTATGAATCTGCACTGTGCTTAATCCAGTATGAATCTGTAGTGTGCTTAATCCAGTATGAAACTGTAGTGTGCTTAATCCAGTATGAATCTATACTGTGCATAGTCCAGTATGAATCTGCACTGTGCTTAATCCAGTATGAGTCTGCACTGTGCATAGTCCAGTATGAATCTATACTGTGCATAGTCCAGTATGAATCTGCACTGTGCTTAATCCAGTATGAAACTGTAGTGTGCTTAATCCAGTATGAATCTATACTGTGCATAGTCCAGTATGAATCTGCACTGTGCTTAATCCAGTATGAATCTGTAGTGTGCTTAATCCAGTATGAAACTGTAGTGTGCTTAATCCAGTATGAATCTATACTGTGCATAGTCCAGTATGAATCTGCACTGTGCTTAATCCAGTATGAGTCTGCACTGTGCATAGTCCAGTATGAATCTATACTGTGCATAGTCCAGTATGAATCTATACTGTGCATAGTCCAGTATGAATCTGCACTGTGCTTAATCCAGTATGAATCTGCACTGTGCTTAATCCAGTATGAATCTGCACTGTGCTTAATCCAGTATGAATCTATACTGTGCTTAATCCAGTATGAATCTGCACTGTGCTTAATGCAGTATGAATCTATACTGTGCGTAATCCAGTATGAATCTACACTGTGTATAATCCAGTTTGAATGTGCAGTGCACGTAATACAGTGTCAATCTGCAGTGTAAGTGCTTACTGTACAGATTGTATAAACTGCACACACAGCACATTCATACTGGATTAAAATCACTCCTGTTATTACCGTCAGACTGTAGAAACTACACATATTGTTGATTCATACTGGATTAAACTCACAAAAGGACCTGAATAGATTTGGTTCAGTGACATCAGGGCTGATGACTGTCATTGGTAACATGAGTGTATTTATACAGAAGTCTTGTATTTCCTTCTAGTCCGTGTATGAGCGGCAGGGTGTAGCGGTTGTTCCACCCACTGTTCCAGGTGGCCCCCAGGGGCCATACCTGGGTATACCTAAGGGCACAATGAGAAGACAGAAGTCCATAGGTAAGCAAAACCATCTGACAGAGTGGAAGAGTTTGTGGCAAAATACTTGATTACATTGTTTCTGACACTAGGTGATGCACTGTAATCTACAAAAACCTTTTAAGTTTTGTTCATTTTTATAGACAATTCGCCCTATTCACAATCCCACAATTCCATGCGCAATCGGCAACATCCGATGTAGTTGTTTACATAATGGCAGCAGTGAATGTGGCAGGAGAGTTTAAAATACGTAGAAACAAGCCTATAAATCAGGGTTCTAGATGTTGTGTACCACAATACAGTAATCGGCAAGGGCTAGACAAACAACAGCAACAGAAAAGATCGTACTTTAGGTTTCCTAAAGATACCACATTAAGGAAAACTTGGGAAGATTCCATCAGGCGTGAAAACTGGTCAGCAAGTTACTATGACAGAGTGTGTTCTGATCATTTTGTTGGAGGTAGGTTACTGCAAACGTTATTTTATTCTACCCTAATTATATACCGAAATATATACTGCACTGATAGATAAATAGG
>BRDA01006025.1:21341-31965 GCA_036984385.1 Crenuchus spilurus | reverse complement strand
TGCCGTAGAAGGCACATTTTGCCTTGCAGATATTGCATTGCACACGTTTCTCTTTCATTTTCTTAAAATGATCACTACTAATTACTACTACTACTGCGCATGTGCGTCAAGGACAGAAAGGAAGACACAGCAGTAAAAGGTGAGTTTCAGAAGGTTGAGTAGGGTGAGGAGGATAAAGAGCTTCAGAAGGATGAGTAGGGTAAGGAGGTAAGGAAATTCTCTCCAATTTGGAGAGAAAACGAAAGTAAAAACAAAAACAAAAACAAAAACGACGCATCGACTATTAAATTAGTTGTCGACTATTTTAATAGTCGACATAATCGTGACTAGTCGACTAATCGTGGCAGCCCTAGGTTTGGGTACTCATGTGATGGGCTCAATGAGTAACCATAGATGTTAAGGGTAGCTGGTTGCTGATCGGCTCATAAACGGCCACAGCAAGCATAGGGTGTAGCTGTAGGATTGAAACAATAGGATTGTGTGGCTGCTGGTAGAAAGAGAGAGGGGTGGGCCCTATGTGAAGCTGTAATGGTTTGGCATAAGATATTTTACATCTTATCTCGTGTATGATTCTAATAATAATTGGTAATTAATACTTTACATTATAGAAAGGTTGTAGGTCCAGGGGTGCACTGGCGTAGGGATTTATAGTGATCTGAGATGCTGGGGCTGTCATACCGCTGCTCACGCGATCACTCAGGTTTGTTGATGGTGAGCAGAGGGATGCCAGTGTCTCGGGGAGCTCCCATTCCTGATTACCTTCTGGCTCTCTTCTTTTAGGTAGGCTGTTCTAGATAGTTCTGCCGGAGTCAATAGCCACACTCTGATATGTCTCATAATCCAGGAGGAGAAGGTTCAGAAGGTTTAGTAGGGTAAGGAGGAGGCGGAGGAGGAGGTTCAGGAAAGTGAAGAAAACGTCAGGATACAGACATAATGTAGAATTTTAGAAATTTTTTAACATACTCTTAATATTGTACTTTATTGGCTCTTTTCAGTTCATGTGGTTCCTGCACTGCTAGATCGGCTGATCTAATACAATCTGATCAGTGAATGATGTGTAATTAAAGAATTGATCATTATTTGTATGGCGGATTCAATCTGTGATCCCTAGGATCTAGCATTAGCATCCTTAGCAGGAAGGAACCAGAGCGGTTTAGGCGGAACATGTAGACGCTCTTTTTTAATGAGTGTCTTACACATCCTGTTTGTGGTGGATCTTCAGGGAGAAGCTACAAACACTGCCAGCACAAACAATTCCCATGTTTACCTGCACAGACAGATAACGAGACCTAGATACACAAACGTGTGGAACATCTTGTTTTGGCATAGGTGAGGGACTCATTGCCATATCAGACAGATCTGAACTGTAAATCCTGTTTGGTTTGTGTGGAGAACCCCCCACCCCACCCACCACCCTGGATCTCTGAGATACAGTATGATAGAACAAGTGCTTCTGTAGTAACACATCAGCCAAAGGCATGCAGAACCACATTTAGCAGTGCAAACTGAACCGAAGAGTTCTGCAGGATCAATAAATGCATATTTCTGACATATATGTGAAATTTTACTTTGCAAATTAACTGATAATTAATAGACTGATGCACTCAAAACAGTACATAAAACAGTTCAGCATCTTATATTTGTACACATTTTTTAGTGCTTGCTAGCCAGTCAGGATGCAGTAGTCGAAATGCTAATTTTTCATTCAAAAATCAGGTTACTTCAGATAACACAGCTATGCGGGCTAGTTATAGATTGTTTTATCAAATCTATTCACAGACTTTCTAAGATCAATGAAAAGTCCTGACACAAGGGTTGCCAGGTTCACAGTTTTCCCACTCTCTGACTTGTCTTGGTCTCAACAGCTGCTGTTTAAACACAATTATTAGCATTGGTCTTCCATCCACCAAGTTTTAGCTAATTTTTAAAATGTGCAAAGAAAAACCTGAATGGACAAAGGTCAGATTTTTCTTACACTTGGGCGAAGTGGAGAAATGAGAATATTGGAAAAGGCGATGTGAATAAGGTGGATGGAAATGGGTTTTTCAAGTAAATGATGATGTATCAAGCTGTAAGTCTGGTTATATGATGTACAATTTCATTATTTTCATTCATATTACACAACATACAGCGTATACACAGCGGTGAAGTGTTGTTATGCTTTCATGAAATGTTTTGCCTACTACCCTACACTGCACAAGTGACCAGATAATATAAAGCAGTGGTGATTCTCCTTTCAGCTACCTCAGTTGTGCCATCTGTACTTTGGAAAAGGTTGTCGTGATGAGAGATTTTGTTTACATCTAAATCACGTATTACGGTAGCACGTTTGTTAATCGTTCAGGGGAAAACCTGCTTGCATTTTTACTGCGTAGATAAATGAAGAGAAATGAGTTTACAGCCATAATAACATTGTTTGCGTTTTGCTTGTTTGGATGCCACTTCTTCATGAACGGTAGCTATATCATTGAAAGTTTATTTGCATATCTGCAGTGGATGGAAACATGGCTTAATTATTTTTTTTACCCAAATTTTGTAAATGTGCATAACATTTGTGAAATGTTTGGATTGAAACGCAGCCATTTACTTATTTTAACCAGCATGTGCTGACAGCAGAGGTTTGGGTTGGTTCAAGCAATGATTGTAGAATGACTCAGAAGAGGGCAGGTCAACCAAAATAATGAGGGGGGATGACTTTGACTCTGGTCTGTACTGCACAGACACTGGCTGCATTTTGCTTCATTGCTATAGAACGGAAGTGAGTGGAGCTACAGCATATATATATGGTCTATGTGACAGCTATGTGGAGCTCCTTACCGCAGCTGTTTATTGGGCTGTTTTTTGAATGAGGCAGAATATAGAGTCTTTTTTAAAGGTAAAGAAACAAGAGTGTTAAATTCTACAGTTAGAATATGATCATGTACATATGAGTTATGAATGCTTTAGTACAGAATTATCATAAGTGGACCTAAAGGGGAAATAAGCGCTCTTTAAAACGAACTTTAATATGATGTCAAAACAGTTTGATTAATCTCCGTACACCACCTTTTCACCCATCTGCATGTGTAATATCAACATAGTGTATAACAGGCCTGCAGTGTTAAACCAGATTAGACAGACAGACATAAAGATAGAACTTAAATTCTGTAGGAAATTGCAGAATTATTATTAAACTTAACAATAAATAAGACTAGAATGAAAAAAATATACTCATAATTTTCTCAGATCCACATTACTGTCAGTGTGTTTGTCTAATGAGGGTTCCGGTGTATTAGTGGTAGAACCAGTTCTTTTTTTCTTGAGTGTCTTCTGAAGTTTTCAGGGAAAACATTACTTCAGATGAAATAACTGGCACATTCTCCAAATCACTGTTTTCTCCTTCAATACAGATACCGTCTTTTACCAACTGACTTTACACCAAAATAACCCAAATGACAGAAAATCTACTTTTAGCATGTAGCTTTGGCCTTCTCATTTACACCAACAGAACCCCAATAATACAAGAATAGTTTAGCATTAGCATTTTGTTAAGAAGAAGAAGAAACAAACTTTTAGCACATAGTTTTAACATGTAGCTTTAGCTTTTACTTTTAGCTGATAACATGTAGCTTTAGCGTAACTTTAGAACATTTAAGGATCCCAGAACTATAGGAGAGTAATCATTGAGCAGAGCCTGTAACTAGCATTTTGTTTTGCATCAGAATAAACATTTAGTGTATACATTAAAATGTAGCATTTCATTTTAAATCCAAATGATTGAAAAAGAAATAAGTCATACGTGTATAGCATGCAGGTTTAGCATTTTGTTCTACTTTAAAATGATCAAAAGAGGGATGAATAACATGAGAATGTAATGAGAATAAATTTTTGTCAGCATTTTAACTTAGAAAAGAAAAGCAATAAGTGTTTATCATGCATCTGTAGCACATATTTTGCATTCAAATGAACTAAAAACTTTTATGTGAAGCTTTATAATCTAATTTCAGCTTTTACATTTGGAATTTCTAATTTCACTTAGAGAGGGATCCTGATAACAAATAAATAAACTTTCAAAATTATTTTAGACCAAAAGAACCCAAAAAGAGAACAAAATCAACTTTTATTCTATTATTATTATTAATTAATTAATTAATTAATTAATTAATTATTATACTATTACCATTTACTTTAGCTTAACATAGAAAAGGATCCCAATTACTGAAAAATAAACTTCAGTTTTCTTTTATAAAAAGGAGATTTATCTAATGGAGAGTCCTCTCTAATGACAATTTAAAAGTATTTTTGTATTACAGTGCTTAACATAGTGCCTGTGGATTATAAATCTATATACAGTGTTCAGATTGGCAGATTTTAAATTATCATAATTATATAATCATCTCTCACTGATCTATCCATCTATCTGTCTATTATATATAATAATACTATAATGAAGGGAGCAGCTTATGTCTCTAAAGTTGCTGTGACAACTACATGAATTGTACTGAACTGAATTAAATTCTGGGTCCTTTAAGTTAATTTGACCCACCTTACACTTTTATAACCCTGAGAACTTTAAGTTTCTTTCTCTTTTTGATTAATCTGTTAATCTAGACACTATTTATTTTCTTTGACAGCAGATGTAGATATACATGAACAGAAAAGCACATGCTGGTCCACAGCACATCCTGGTGGCCATGTTGGACTGCACTCTCAAACTGCAGTATAATTATAATAATAATGTTTCTATTTTATATATTAAGATCATTTTTAATTAATTACATTTTATTTTCTTCTCAATATATAATGTTATTACTAAGCCTGTAAAGCTGCTTTGTGACATCAGTTGTAAAAAGCGCTTTATAAATAAAATTTGATTGATTGATTGATATATCTAGAATTTCTTAATGACGCAATGTGGTAATTGAAAAAAAATATTGCTATTAAAAATGTATTCATTATCAGTCAATCAATAAAAATGTATTTATGTAGC
Organism: Crenuchus spilurus; assembly: GCA_036984385.1. Lineage (NCBI taxonomy): Eukaryota > Metazoa > Chordata > Actinopteri > Characiformes > Crenuchidae > Crenuchus > Crenuchus spilurus. The sequence goes on along the minus strand of BRDA01006025.1, from coordinate 26,996 downwards.
ACTTTTCACAACCGATGTTGTGACAAAGCCGCTTTACATAATTAGAGTCAGAAACATCATTTGAATACCCAAAGGCAACAGTGGCAGGAAAAACTCCCTCGAGACTTGAAGCAAAAACCTTGGGAGAAACCAAGACATGCAAAGGGGATCCATCCTCCTCTGATCAAACTAATCACATTGGAATCGTTGCTGCTAGCAGAGGTCCATTTCGTCTTCAGTGTAGTTGATGATGGTGAGGGTCTGATGTTGACAGCAGTAGATGTAGATGGACACGTCTGACTAGTTTACTAGGATTCTCCATGTCCATGAGTTCCTGAAACAACCTTAAGCTAGAAGGAGAGGTTATTTGCCAAAAGCTAAAGTGAACAGGTGGGTTTTGAGCCTAGATTTAAACGTAGTGTCTTGTGAACACTAGCTGGAAAATTGTTCCAGAGTCAAGGGACTTTGTAAGAAAAAGCCACTTATCCACTATGAATGATCCAGTATCCACTGTGAACTATTCAATATCTACTATTAATTATTCCACATACACTACAAATTATTCAGCACCCCTATTAATAATTACATTTCTATTATTAATGATTAAGCATTTATTATAAATGATATAGTATCCATTATGAATTAGTAACTAAATCTGTATGTTTGTATATAACTGTATATATTTACATATGTTTTTATGTTTGTATATGTGTGTGTGCAGCTATGAAGGGTGATCGTAAGCGGTTAAAAGCAGAGAAGGCTGATCTTGTGAATCAGATGCAGCAGCTGTACACCACACTAGAGAGCCGAGAGGAGCAGCTCCGAGACTTCATCAGAAACTACGACCAGCACAGAAAGGTCAGTCACCTTTAACTCACCTCAACTGCAGATTCACTTAGCTCAGATGTAGTTCCTCAGCTCAGCTCATGTTTTCAGTCCATATTTAGCTTATTTAGTTAAGGACTAGAGCTGCAGGGCCAACATTTCTACACTGGAACTTAACAGTCACCTACATTAGACCCGTAATTTCAGTAAAACCGTCAACAAAAGCCACTCAAAGCTCTGATGTTAGTGAAGGTCTCACAGACTAGTGGGTGTGGTTAAGGACACAGTCAGACTTCCTGTGAACTATAAACATGAATAATCAGAAAACTGAATTCCTGATTGTTGGTTCTAAGGCTGCCACCTCACCCTGCACAAACTCCACCTTTGGCATGGATAATGCATCTGTCACCTCAACACCCACTGTTTTAAATCTGGGAATTATATTTGATCCTACACTCTGTTTTATATCACACATCAAATCTCTGACTAAGTCCGCATTTTTTCATCTTCACAACATCAGCAGACTCCGCCCCCTACTCTCTCTTAAAGGCTCAGAGGTTCTGGTTCATGCTTTTGTTACCTCATGACTTGATTACTGTAATGCTCTTTTCTGTGGTTTACCTGCCAAAACTCTTCATCCTCTTCAGTATATTCAGAACTCTGCTGCCAGAATCTTAGTCCAGTCTAAAAAATCTGCTCACATCACTCCTGCTCTCCATCAGCTTCACTGGCTACCTGTCTCTGAACGCATCCGGTACAAAATCCTTATGCTCACTTATAAGGCATTGCATGGTTTAGCTCCATCCTACCTTTCTGCTCTCTTACAGTCTTCTGTTCCTCCACGCTCACTTAGGTCGTCTGATTCTGCTCTTCTGTCTGTTCCAAGGTTTAGACTGTACACTATGGGTGGCAGGTCCTTCAGTGTTTTTGCCCCTACCCTCTGGAATGCTTTGCCTCTCTCTCTTAGACTATCTCCCTCTCTTCCTGTGTTTAAAACGAACCTAAAAACCTACCTTTTCTCTACCGCCTTTCATTCTCTTTAATTTGTGTTTTGCTATGTTGTTAGTTATTTATTTTTTATTTTGTTCTTTCATTCCATTGATTGTAAAGTGTCCTTGGGTCTGTGAAAGGCATATATGAGTGTAACTATGTGTTATTATTATTATTATTATTATTATTATTAATAATAATAATAATAATAGTAATAATAATAATAAAAGCTCAGCAGTACAGACACTTCAGACAGCAGCAGAGCAGCTAGAAGACTGATCTTACATCAGATTCCTCTGACACTCATCACCACTAATACTGACTCTAGATCAGCACTTTGTTCTCTAACATGGCCGACACAGCATTCAGCTACACAAGTTTTTGTGTGTGTAAAGCTCACAGTAAGTCTGACTGTGTCCTAAGCCAGAGGTTTGAGTGGCTTCAGAGAAGTTTTTGTGATGTAATTTCTACAGAACAGGCTACTTAGGTGACTATTTAGTTTCAGTGTTTGTTCACAATGTAACATTTAGTGCAATAAAGTCCTGTATAAAGATTGTGTGTGTTTTTTGATTGAACACCTCATTTAATGTACTGTATGTTGAAGGAGAGTGAGGATGCGGTGAAAGCTCTGGCAAAAGAGAAAGATCTGCTAGAGAGAGAAAAGTGGGACCTGAGACGGCAGACCAAAGAAGCTACGGAACATGCAAACCTGCTCCGATCACAGATCGATATGAAGGAGAACCGGATCAAAGAGCTGGAGGCTGAGCTAACTATGGTGAGGCTCAACAGTTACACAGCTTTTCACTTTTACAAGTTGACGAGTTCATTCAAAAAATCACATTCTACTGATCATTTTACACAGTGCCAGTGTTGTAAAGTTTTTCTTTTTAATCACCCAGCATGCCTATCTTTCATTTGTCAATCTCGCTTCTGATGATGCTTCATTTTGAAGTGGCCATGCATACCAGATGTATTGTTATGTATGCTGGAATATAAATAAGTATAATTTAATAATATGTTAAGTATTTACAGACTTATTAAGTAAGTCTGACATTGTGTTTTAAGAGAAAAATACTGCTAAATTTTGCTAACGTGTGAACACATTTTTCACATTTTAAAAACTTTTTCACAATATTCTAATTTTTGGACAAACTTTACAAACTTTCACAAAGCAGATGATTGACAGAAAGGAGTGACTGTATTTGGGGGTTAAAGGTCAGAGTGTGAAGGAAGTAGCTGAATGTGCAGGTGTATGAAGTGTACGGTCATACAGGTCTACCAGCAGTGCTAACAATGCCAGTCTACAGGACATTCTCCTCAGAACTGTGGTGAACAGCACACAAGGCTGAAGGCCTCTTGCTCCACTCTGCTCCATATGTTGATGCTCTGCAGGTCTCTGTGGAGAGTTCTCGCACAAACTGCTTGTGAAGGACCTGCATTGACTTCTAGAAGCTATTCATGCCTGGAAGTGAAGAGATTTTCATTCACAAGCTGTGAAACACATCAGTGGTCCCTCTCTGTCAGTTTTGTCTTTCAGCCTCAGTTCTGAGGAGAATGTCCTGTAGACTGGCATTGTTAGCACTGCTGGTAGACCTGTATGACTGTACACTTCATACATCTGCACATTCAGCTACTTCCTTCACACTCTGACCTTTAACCCCCAATTACAATCACTCCTTTATCATTAACATCTGAGACATTCACTGCATTGTACCACCTCTTCTACACCTATGAATCCCGTCACACACACAAGGCATAGCCCAGTCATTTGCATTCAGTGCCATCTGCAAAATTATGAAGTTGCTACCACCTTAAACACTTGGGACCCCGAGTGGCTCAGCAGGCTAAAACGCTGACACTATGACCAGAGGATTGCGAGTTTGAATCCCAGTCATGCTGTTTGCCATCAACAGCCGGGGCCCACAGACAGCAAAATTTGGCAGTGCTCTCTCTGGGCGGGTAGATGGCGTTCTCACTCTCCCTATCACTCTCACATTTGAAATGTCCACTGGCTCAGGAGTCTACTGATTGATCCATTAAAAAAAACTAGAGACCCTGCACTTTCCTCCGAGCGCATTGGTTCCCCAGTGACGGTGTATCAGCGGTGGTTTGAAAAGAGGCAGTGGCTGTATCACATGCAATGGAGGCATGTGCATGTCTTCTCCCCTCTATAGTCAGGGACAATGCAAAGTGATGGGGAGAGCCACTAATGGGTTGGATTAATTGGTGACTACCACATTGGGAAAGGGAGAAAATTGGCAAAAAATTATATATTAAACACAGGGTGACTTAATTTTTTGACTGGGGAGCTTTTATAGTCTATGTTAGGTGTTTTATAAGCATATAAACTGTTATAAGCAACTGTAACTGCTGAAAGCTGCTGCTAACTTCTGTTATCTGTTGTTATTTAACTATATATTGTATTTATTTATTGGTCCAGAAAGATAAAATGAGAGAGGCAGATGTAGAAAAACAGGAACTGAGTGAACAGAGTGAGACAGGAAAGAGACAGCCTTAGGTCTCTAGAGGGCTCTTTGCCAGTCTTCATAACTCTACAGACACATGGCATGCTGTTATTTTGGCATTACAACACACACACACACACACACACACACAGGCCTGTGGAGAGGCTGAGGGCTGTTGGCTGTGCAGTAAAGCATCATTACTCTGTTCATCTGCTCTAATGTCTCTGTGCTCTGTGTGTTACCCCACCTGCAGTGTACCACACACACACACACACACACACACACACAGATTAAAGTTTAGGTCTGATGGGGCGATTTAGATCCTGTTGAGTCAAACCCGCATCCTCAGATCCTGTTGAGAAGGCTAGAAACTAGAGGAACACAGCAGAATGGCAAATTCAGACTCTTTCTTAATGATGTTGTGAGTGTTGTGATTTCAGATTTAGTATGATAGTTCTAATGTATTGCTGGATTACAGCTCTATAATTGTGACTCATCTAAATTAATGGTTTTGTGAAAAATATTTACATTTTTAAATGTTTCTAATTTGCTTGTGCCTGATATTAAGATTCAAAATTAAATATTTAATATTTGTTTAGTGCGGTTTAGTTTAGTTTAGTGCCCTCGGTACCATGTGTACGAGTTTCAGCTGAGCCGCACGTGCCACGCCCACTCACTAAGCTGTACCTGTGAAAGCGAAACTTGGGGCGGTTTCTCACAGCTTAAAAAGGCGGTCTGGTGAAGCTGATTTCCAAATAGCTGCAGACAAAGTTCAGGTCACATCGGAAACACAGCAACACCAGACTGCTCTTGTTTTTGCTCCAATTGCAAACTAAACGCACTTTAGTTTAGTGCGGTTTCGGTACTGTGTGTACGAGTTTCAGCTGAGCAGTGCATGCCACTCCCACTCACTAAGCTGTACCTTTCCAAACTCACACCAGCTGTGGACAATCCACCTATTTAAACACTCTAAACCAGCATCTCGTGTAAAGACCTAATCAGGTAAAGACCTGCGAGTCTACCTGTGCGAGTCCACCGAGCAAGGCCACCAACAAGGCAGCCAGTCCTACTGCCTCAGCCATGTGCTATCAGTACATCCCCGTTATCGCTGGGTCCTACAGGAAGCGCAGAACTCTGTACCAGCACCAAAACCATGCTAACCTCAGGCCAGTAACGCAGACTCCTCCCACTTTTACTACTCTTTCCGTGGGTTTATGGAACTGCCAGTCAGCTGTGAACAAGGTTGACTTCATCGCCTCCTATGCAAATCATTTATCTCTGCAACTACTGGCTCTGATGGGAACTTGGATCAAACCAGAAAATACTGCTACACTGGCGGCACTATCAAATAATTATTCCTTCAGCCACACCCCTCGCCCATCCGGACGAGGTGGGG